>CAUYPK010045219.1:0-155974 GCA_963574355.1 Loris lydekkerianus
CTCACGGGGAGAACCTTTGCCAATCAGGACCTAGCAAAAACGACCTTCGTTGACTTCATCGAATCCCAAGCACCCAATTTTTATGCTGACAGAATTAATCAACTTGTGTTATGTTGGCAAAAGTGCACTGATTCAAATGGCGCTTATTTCGATTAAATTGAATAAATATTCACTGAGACATTACAGTTTAAAGTAGACTCAAAAATGGACAAAACTTTTGAAATGACCTGGATTTGTGGCAGACTTTAGTGGCAAGTTATTCTTTTCTCTTTAAATGCGTCTAAGGGCTCAGTGACCGTAGCCTCAGTATTTAGGGAGTTGGCCACATACACCAGGCCTGGCAGGTTCAAATCGGCCCAGGCCTGCTAAACAACAATGACAACTACAACCAAAAAATAGCCAGGCGTTATTGGCAGGCCCCTATAGTCCCAGCTACTTGGGAGGCTGAGGCAAGAGAATCGCTTAAGCCCAAGAGTTTGAGGTTGCTGTGAGCTGTGACACCACAGTACTCTACCAAGGGCAACAAAGTGAGACTCTGTCTTAAAGAAAAAATGCATCTAAGTCTTTTAGAGATGATAAGTGATTTGATCGTAAGAAAAATGTTTAGTAATACTTGGACACAGACAAAAATGGGGTGGGTGGTATGTGAGTGACAGAAGATTGAGAGGATGCCTTAATTTGGCCTCTTCATTTTGCACCTGGGGAAACTGAGCAATAGAAGGGACAAAGACTTGTAGATCTGGACCCTCTACCCTTGGTATTGGGGGATAGGAACTGGTTGGGGGGACAGGTTGATCCCTTCTTGTAGAAATCCAGGCCCAGCTCAGTGGCTGCTTAGGCTTTCTTGGGCCTCAGTTTTCTGGAATGGAAAATCAGGCCTCTCAGGTGGGAGCACAGAAAGCGTTACACAGACAATAGGCAGCTCCACAGCCCGGATGTGGCTAGGAGTCTCGATCTTTCTCCTTCTGTCTCACTCATCTTTCTGGCTGTCTCTCTTTCTAACTTTCCATCTATCTCTCCCTTTGTCTTTGTATCTCTGTTTCTCTTTATCTCTGTCTAGCTAAACTCTCACCCTTTCTGCATTTCTCTGTCTCTCTCAGTCTCTCTTTCTCTCCTGATCTTCGTCATTATCTTTCTCTCCCTTTCTGTCCTCTGTCTCTCTCACATCCTTTCTGATCCCTCTGTCTCTGTGTGTCTGTCTGTCTCTCCTTATCCCTCTCTCTCTCTGTGATGTCTTTCTCTGTTTTTTTTTTCTCTCCCTCCTTTTCTCTATTTTCTTGTCTCTCTCTCCTTCCCCCACCTCATTCTCCCTCTCATTGCTCCTTTCTCTCTCCCTCTCTCTCCCTTCCTCTCTCTCTCAGCCTTCCCGTTTGAAGGTTGCCTCCCACATCTGCCTTCTGCCAAGGCCTGAGCTCTGACCCGCCATCTGAATGCCTTACTCCAACCGCACATCTGTGGGGTAATTGTCTCCTACGACCACAAGGTACTGAGGCAAATTATAGTTATGGGGTGGGGGCCTCCATGTGGGCGAACTGCGTCCACCGGGCTGGGCTCTGCGGGCCTCAGCTGAGTGAGATGGCCAGGGTGTGGCCCTGCTCAAGCCATGGACACGAATGTCCAGTCGTTTTCCCCCAACGGCTCCCCGCAGACCACCCCCTTGCCAGACCTGCATTTTTGTGCCAAAATGAAAATGTATTTTGTGAAAATCAATAGGGAACTCCAATGTTTGCAAAATCCTGACTCATTCTTCATTCATTCATTCATTCACCCATTCATTCAACAGGTCTATTACTAAGCACATACTCTGTGCCAGCTGCCGTTCCAGGCACTGAAGCCATTCAAAGCAGCAAATGAGACAGACACAAAGCTCTTGCACTCCTGAAGCTGACACTCCACTGGAGGAGATAGGCAAGAAATAGGCACTGGTGACAGGTGCTTTGAAGAAAAATAAAACAGGAAGAGGGGATATGTGGGTCACTGGGAGAGCAATTTTAAATAAGGAGAGGACATCTGAGGCAAGACTTGAAGAAGACATGGGAGCTGTACATCTCCCAAGAGCTGGGTAGATGTACAGCTCCCCGAAGACTGGCTGTGTGACACTGGACAAGTCACTTACCCTCTCTGAGCTTTAGTTTCTTCCTCTGTAAATGGAGATAATCACAGCTCAAACCTCATATATCACAATGCAAATTTCTACCCCATGAGAAAATCCCAAATAAATAAATCATAGCTATATCATAGGGGTGAGTTCTATTTACTATGTGTCCACAGGCTCCTAACTGAACTTCTCTGGGACTCAATTTCCCTGTCTGTGAAAGAGGAACAATCAAGGTATTGCTCTTGTATTGCACTTGGGAGGACTGGGGTGATAATGTGCTGGGCACATAGTAGATACTTGATAAACCATTGCTGTTGGCTGGGTGCCCGTAGTTCAATGGTTAGAGCGCTGCCCCATAAACTGGGGGTGGTGGGTTTGAACCCAGCAAGGGCCTGCTAAACAAACAACAACAACAAAAAAAACCCATTGCTGAGGCAGCGCCTGTGGCTCAGTGGATAGGGCGCTAGCCCCATATACTGATGGTGGCAGGTTCAAACCCGGCCCCAGCCAAACTGCAACAAAAAATAGCTGGGTGTTGTGGCGGGCACCTGTGGTCCCAGCTACTTGGGAGGTGGAGGCAGGAGAATCGCTTAGGCCCAGGAATTGGAGGTTGCTGTGAGCTGTGATGTCACAGCACTCTACCAAGAGCGACAAAGTGAGACTCTGTCTCAAAAAAAAAAAAAAAAAAAACCCCAAAAAAACCCCACTGCTGCTAATATCAATGATTCAAATAATAGGGTCCAGCCTCCACATTTGCCCTTTATCAATGATCATTGGAGACTATTATGTGCATGGCATAGTCCTGGGTGATGCTGGGGTCCTGGTGAAGGCTCAGACCTAGGTCCTGCCCTCTAGGAGTCCCCAGGCTGGGGGAGGCCAAGCTGGACACAAACACTGTCAATTGCATGTGGTTAGTGCTAGGACCTGTGGCTGGGGGGAGAGGGGCATCTTTCTGCCTAGGAAAATGTGGCTGAAAATTCAGACTTCTCAGGGCAGAAGTTCAGAGTGTGTGATCCAGACAGTGGTGGGGTGTGGCTGGGTGTCTGGCCTTCCTCTCCAACTCTCTCTCTTTCTCACTCTCTCTGTCTCTCTAGATCTGTCCCTGTACTTGTCTCCTTATCTGTCTCCCTCTGTTTGTGTTTATCTAACTCTTGTTCTCACTCTCAGTAAGGGAAGGAATATCAGGGCGGAGTTTTGATGGATGCACATCCCCAGGTGATGAAAAGAGGAAAGGCATACCAGGCAGAGGGCACAGTGCAAGCAACTTCCAGAGTTGCGGAAGAATGCACTGTCATCAGGAATTGAGGGTGTAGTGGGGAGATGAGTGGGTGAGTCAGGCCTGGTCCCCATGAGAACTTCTTCTTGGGGGCCATGAAGGGAGAGGAGGAAAGGAGGAACCAGTCAGAGCTGTCCAGGGGGCTGGGGGTTGAGCAAAAGCCACACTGTCTCTACCTTCAACTCCAAAAAAATGAACCTTTGGCCTCATTCACATCTATATCTGGTGCTCACTCTCTCCACTTGCCCCCATCCACTCTAAGTAGACAAGAGCCAATGTCAGACAGGAAAGCAGAGACCAGAGAATTTCTGGTTAAAGCCTGTCACTGCCATTTCAGAGCTAATGGGCAGTACTTCCCTAGAGAAGTTCTTCTTGTGGTCTATCTTTAGTACTTCCTGTTGTTGGTATGCAGCCAGAACATCCAGCCTGTGCAGACCCATGATCAGCACCTTCTTATACAGCTTGGGCACACACTCAGCACTCCGTAAATGCACAGTGATAATGAGATTGTGAAATCAAAGAACCCCTCACTCCCTGCAGCTGTTTTCTGTTCAGAGGTTGGGGAAAGGAAGGAATAAATGAAATCAAGACATCTCCTTCAGTGGGGTTTTGCATTTTATCCCACCCTGGCTTTCATGAGTATTTGCCATTTTCAAGAGAGGGAGACCAGAGAGGCCTGGTGATTTTTCCAAGATCACACAGCCAGAACCCATCACCAGTTTTCACCAAAATTATTCCAAATCTAGGGCCTTGCACCCCACCCTTTTCCAGCACACAGAAAGCACATTTCTCATTTCAGCTCTCAGAACCTACCCAGCCAAGGTCAGAGCCCTGCCTGAAGCTAACAGAGGCTTTGGGAGCATGTCCATGAATGGTGGGTGGGCGAAAGGGTTCAGGAGCTGCACATCCCCTGCCTCCCTCCCTCCCACCCCAGGCAGCCAGGCCATGCGAGTCTTCCCTCATGGAGGTGGTGGCTGGTGGGTGCAGGGCATGCTGGTCCAGGCTGGAGAAGCCACACTCCTTCCGGATGCTGGGGGTGGGGGGGATATTCCCAATCAGAGGCTGAGCCCCATTCACAAATCCATGGCTTGGTCTGCTGATTGCACAAACAGCTGCCACACGTGTGCGCGCGCACACACACACTGCCTGTGACAGCCTCCTCGGGCTGTGGGTGGCCACTTGGTTGAGACTGGCCTAGTGTGTCTCAGATTAACACATCCTTTCCCTTCTCTCTCTCTCTGTCTATGCTCTCCGGTGCTAAGTGTCCTGGGCACCCTCTTCTGACTCCCCAGAGAAAACTCCCTTGTGTGGCACCATGGAAGCCAGACGCCCTGACCTCCCCCGGAGGTGGCCCGCCCAGCCTAAACTTCAGTCTGAATAAGGCAACCCGGGGCCGCCCTTGCTGCCCGTGCAAGCATGGAGGTGCCGGGGCCCCCGGTGTCCAGCAAGCCCGGAGAGACCTCGATAAAATGGCAACTCTGCTATGACATGACGGCCAAGATGTGGTGGATGGTGAGTGCAGAGGCGCCCGCTGTGGCCCAGGGGCTGGGGCAGAAGGGGGCAGCTGGCAGAGGGGGCTTTTTTTCCTGGCCTCTTCAACATGTGGACACCTGAGCATTCTTGCTGAGGGGGCCTGCATGGTTTTTGGTGGTGGTGAACTCTCTATAAAGTGGAGAAACATGTTTGGAGATGGTAAAGCCGAGCACAGACAATGCAGAGAAGAGCAATTCCGTCATCTCCCTCCTGAGAACAGTCCGAGGCTGCACAGATGCAGTTGAGGGCCTAAATATTTCTAAGGGCCCATGAGGACACCACGGTGGCTGTTCCCTTGGAAAGTTGTGGAGGCGGTTAGCCAGGCCTGGAGACCCTCACGCTGGCCCAGGGGGCCTGTGATGGGCAGGTCTTGGGGGGCTCAGGATCACCCAGGTTAGCTGTCGGGGAACCAGGAGGCTGAGAGTTTGGGCTCCTGTGTGATGCCAGCTAAGGTCCTGCCTGTCTTGTGCCCTGCGACCCCAGAAAGGGGGTGGACATTCATCTTCCTCACTCCAGCTGGGTGCGGGCTGAGGGCTGTCACCTGGCTCCACTCAGGGAAGTACTACAACATTACCTTAGGACTGGGTACCTTTCTAGAAGCTTCCATCCCCTGGAGCTGGGATCCACCTGGAGAGGGTGAGAAGAGATTCTAGGGCAGCCCTGGGTGCAAGATGGGGCAAGCAGGTGTGGAGTATGGCTGAAGTCCAATGTCCAGGGCTCTTGAGGTCATCATGAGACCAACATACTTTCTGCCTTTCTGTCCATCCATCCATCCAACCCTCTGAGAGGTGGTCTGCAATTCATAGTTGAATTCTGAAGCTCACCAACATGGTTCAAGATCACACAGAGCCAGTTTTGAAGTTGGGCTTGCTATGTGACCTTGGGACAATGGCTTACCCTCTCTGGCCTTCAGGGTCTCCTATCAAGGAAACAGTTGGGGCTTGGAGTTCTTGGGGGGATGGTTGTGGCTGGCATTCTCTGGGTCTAAAAGGGGAGCTGAGCCTCAGGCCAGGATATGGCCCCTCGGAAACTGCCTCTTGGGTTCATCTGCCTCAGGTGGGCTGGGGGTGCTGGGATTATTTCTCTTATCTCTGAGCACCAAGGTCCCAAGGCTCACAAAGACAGAGACCTTTCCAGCATCCCTGGGGAGCATCACGCATTGGTTTCACTTTTCATTCTTCCTTTGGACATTTATTGAGCTCCTTACTGTGTTCTAGGCCCCCCTTCTCCATACAGGAGATACAGCAGTGACCCAAACAGACAACAATCCTTGCCCTCTTGGAGCAGATGTTCAAGGGTGGGTGGAGAGAGAAAGAATTAAAATATCAGTGTGTAAAGTAGGAGTTAATGATGGTCCGATCGTAGAAGGAAGGGGTGATGAGGTGCCAGGGGGCCTGAGAGAGCCAAGGCAATCCAAGAGGAGATGACATCTGAGCTGAGATCTAGTGGATAACAAGATCCATTAGGAGAAGAGAAAGGGGAAGAGAGCTTCAGGTGGAGGGCACAGCCCATGCAAAGGCCCTGAGGCAGGACCGTGGCCAGAGTATTGGAGGCACAGTGAGGAGGCCCGTGCGGCTGAAAGAGAGTGAGGTGCGGGAGAGAGTGAGGAGGGAGGGGATGAGGTAGTTCATACAGGGCCTGGTGGGCCTCAGGGAGGATTTAGGCTTTGACCCTGAGGGAGATGGGAGCCATAGAGAGCTGTGGGCAGAGGAGTGATGGATGCTATTTTACATTTTTTTAAACTTCCTTGGGCTTCTGCAGGACGAAGAGATAGTTGGGGGCTGACTGGCAACCAGAGATGGTGGGGAGGCCAGGGCAGGTGTCCAGGCAAGCAACAATGAGGACCTCCTAGAAGTGGAGGGAAGTGTGCGAATTTCAGATGGAGAAGGGCTGGGATTTGGCAGTTAAACCAGAATGCTTGAGAAGTAGAGTGACTCGTCCAAAGTCACATAGTGAATGAAACATAGAACTGCAGGTGGGAGAAGCGGCCTGAGGCCAGAGGTCAGAGGTCAGAGGCAAGGGTACCTATTCCCCAGCTCCCATCTCCAGGGTGCTGAGGGAGTCAAGCAAAACTGGCAATTGGAGAAAATATCATTGTTGTGCATCCTTGACGTTGTATCAATAGAAGTAGAAGCCTCAGTACAGGGGAGGTTGTGGACCTAGTAATCAAACAAGGGCAGGTGTCACACTGGAGTATGTCAGAGGAGGAAAGAGGATGGGATGGGGCTCAGCAGCCTTCAGGGGTAAGATGAAGATTCAGGGCTTCAACCCAAGAAAAGAAGATGCTTGGCAGAGGAAGGAATTCAGTTTGATTTACTGAACTCTCTGACCCTGAAAGCTGAGTCACCTGGGTCCCCAACGCAGGATCGTCCCCAGGCTCCCCCCACCAAGGAGCCCCCCAAAACAAGAACTTCAACAGCAGGACCCAAGATGGGTCTTAAGTTCCCCTAGGTGAGGCTGCCTTTGGACAGAGGAAGCTGATGAGGGCACACCCCGGCATCCATAGGGGTTAGTTCCACCTCAGCAAGGACTTGCCCCTAATTGGCTGAGAGAATGAGGGAGGCATCCCTTGCAGAGGGCATCCAAGCCTCCGTGGATGGGAATTCCATCCTCTTAAGTAGAGTAGAGCAGGAGACTTTCAAAAGATACCTTCACACTTGGAGCATCGAAAGTTCCAAGATGGGTGAAGGGTCCAGGAGGGGTTGGGTGGGCAGAGTGGAGAGTGGGCAAAGATTTCAGCCTCTGTCCCCAAGCCCCAAGGCAGAGTTAATATCTCCCATAGCTGGGACTGGCACCACGACTCAGGGCCCACAGAAATATTTCATCTTTGATTTCCTTTAAAATCAGAAGAAAGTTAGGAAACATAATATTAATGAATGTATAGTAATGAATTCAGCCTGGATTATATCCATCCATGTATCAATGCAGCCTAAAAGATCATTTTTAATAATTCTATTTTTTAATAGAGGAAGGTGTCCATGAAGACAAAAGTGCTTGGGCCCATGAATGTCATAATGCAGCTAAATTCATTCATTCATCTGTCCATTCATTCAAAGAACAAATTATGTTACCTCTCTATGCCTCAGTTTTCTCATCTGTAAAAGGAGAGTGCAGTGTGCATAACAGAGCCTACCCCCAGTAGGGTCTTTGTGGGTTATTGGATGGTCTGATGACCAGGGAGATGTATTGCAAACTTTAGCATTAAGGACTCTGCCCAGGTCAAGAACTGTGTAATGTTCACAAAGATAAAGCAGGAGAGATTGTGGTTAAATTCCAGAAGGACTTCTGTGGTTGCTCCATCTATTCCATGAGTGCCTGTTACATGTCCGTGGTGAACCAGAGGCTCAGCCCTGCCCTTCCTGAGCTCACAGCCCATCAGGAGAAACAGAGAGAAAATGAATAAATGTATGAGATAATCTCAAATTTGGAGGAAGACTGTAAAGAAATTAGAAGAGGAAGCTGGCAGGCGGGAAAGGCATCTCTAAGAAGATGATGCTGCAACCTGAGTGATTTCAAGGGACCAAAGGTCTGAGTGCAGAGGACATAGCCCATCTAAGGCCCTGGGACAGGACTGTCTCTGGTGTGTTGCAGGCACAGGGAGGAGGCCTGTGCTGGAGCAGAGTGAGGTGGGGGAGAGAGGGAAAAGGGAAATATGTAGGGAGGGAACTGGGCAGTTTGTGCAGGGCCTGGTGGGCTGCAGAGAGGATTAGGTGTTTGGAGCCATAAGCTCTAGGGAGCCATGGAAGGTTCTAAGCAGGGAGGGCCTCCCCCATCGGCTCAAGTGGTTCCCTGTGCCCGTCTGCAAATGCCATCTGCCACCTCCCCCACAGTGTGCCAGGCACTGGAGTGGGGGTCGGGGGGTGCTCTGTCTCCCCAGCCCCCGGCCTATGCCCGCCCAGCCGCCGCCCACTCTGCCCACATCTGAGGCGTCGAGGAGCCGGACAGTCTGCTGCAAACCACGGAATGTTTCCCGGAGCGCCTGGGCTGGGAATGTCGGCGGTGAGGAGGGGAAGGGCGGGGAGCCCCAGAGAGTCGGGGAGACACAGAGAGCAGGGCTGGGGCAGTGGGCACGGCTAGGAAAAGGCCACAAACTTGTCGTCACTCTTGGGTGTCACAATGCCCCCACTTTATACATAAGGAAACTGAGTCACAGAGTGACTGGAGACAGGCAGAACTGGGACTTGAACCCAGACCACCTGGCTACAGAATGCGAGAGCTTAACTACCACTCCCCTAATCACCACCAGCATTCCCCGGCCAGGTGCTCTGGGAAAAGTTCTGCTGAAGGGGTCAGCAGAATTCCCTCAGTGAATGAATGGGTTATGTGAGTGAACCTCCCACATCGGCCTGAAACTAACCAGATGATTGATGAAACACATCTGCCCCCATTCTTCATTTCTCCTCCCACCATCTGGAAGTCCTTCCTCAATATCAGACCTAGGTCTTTTTTTTTTTTTTTTTTTTTTTTGAGACACAGTCTTACTTTATCGCCCTCGGCTCAGTAGAGTGCTGTGGTGTCACAGCTCACAGTAACCTCCAACTCCCTGGGCTTAGGTGATTCTCTTGCCTCAGCCTCCTGAGTAGCAGGGACTCCAGGCGCCCGCCGCAACGTCCAGCTATATCTTTGCTGCAGTTTGGCCGGGGCCAGGTTCGAATCCACCCTCAGTATATGGGGCCAGCGCCATACCCACTGAGCCATAGGCGCCGCCTGAGACCTAGGTCTTTCTTTGCTCTTTTCTTCTCCAGGGCAGATAAAGGGCAAGGCGTTGGTGAGGAGCTTGCTGAGGCTGCCCCACCAGGAGAAGGGTGGAGTCTTGCTTATACCAGAAATCATCAGAGAAGAGAAAACCACAGCTCAGAGTGGGGCAGCCTCTTCCCTAAGGTCACACACAGCAAACTGCTATGGACTCAGAGCCCTGAGCATGACCTTGAGATAACAGCTAATTGGAGGCAGAGCCACTAGAACAGCCTCCTGTTGTTGCATCTCTTTTAATCCTCCCAACAAGTCTGTGAAGAAGAAACCATTATCATCACAATTTTATGGATGGGGAAACTGAGGCCCAGTGAGGAGCAGCTGCTACAGGAAGTTGCTGGGGAGTGGCCAGGGTAACATGATAGCTCAGAGTTCACCCTCTGGGTCAGACTGATCAGAGGGACACCTGGGAAAGTGGTGATGTGAAACCATGGCTTCTAGGAGTCACATCACCCACCCTGGCCACACAAAAAGTGCTCATGTCCACCTTTGCACCTGGTGGTCTGCAAGGCTCCAAGAGCCCTTACCAGGGTTGAGGCACATAGTCCTTTAATAGAAAGCCAGGAGGCATGAAGCAGCCACCAGTTGAGGACTGGGGGGCTTTTGGGCTAGGTCTGGAAGGATACTAAGACTCTCAACACAAAGAGGTAGCAGGGAGGGCATTCCTAGCCAAAGGAATTGGTCAGACAAGGGGTGCTGGTGGGAATGTGCTCGGTGTAACAGAACTAAAACAGGGGGGTGAAGGGAGATGACAGAGATGTAAGAAGCCAGGTAGAGATGGGCCTCAAATGTTGGGTGGGGAAATGGAACTTTCTCTCCATGGCAACAGGGAGCCATGGGAGGTGTTTGAGCAGGGTGAGACCATGGGGACAAATGGGAGTGAGGATTTTTTTTTTTATTGTTGGATAATCATTGAGGGTACAAAGAACCAGGTTACACTACTTGCATTTGTTAGTTAAGGTCCCTCTTATAATTGTGTCCCAATGGGAGTGAGGATTTAAGGAGAGACAGGCCATGGGGAGGCAGGAAGAGGGAGCAGATGAGGCCAATGCATGGATCCCTACCTCTTGGATGGGGAATGATGGTGGAATTGTCCCTGAGATGGGGACATGGGAGGAGGAGTGGGTTTGAGGAAGAACATGCTGAGTCTAAGGACCCCGACAGGTATTCTAGGAAGGTGCTGAGTAAGGTAGAGAGATCTTACAATGAACATCTGTGATCAGTATCTGCTTGTCAATGGGATGGAAGGAGGGAATGGATGGATGAGAGGGGGGTGGAAGGATGGCTGGGAGAATGGATGGGTGAGTGAGTGAATGGGTGGATGGATGAATGTATAAACTGCATGGATGGAGGAGGGTAGATGGATGGGTGGGTGGAGGGATGGATGAGAAGAGGGGTGGATGGATAAGTGGATGGATAGATAAATGGTTGTGTGGATGGGATGTAGAGATGTATGCATGCAAGGATGGATGGATGGATGGATGGATGGATGGATGGATGGATGGATGGATGCATGGATGCATGGATGATTGGGTGGGTAAAGGCATCGATGGAGAGAGATTAGTGGATGGTTGGATGGATGGGTGGATGGATAGATAAATGGATAAAGGTATGAAGGGAGAGGTGAGTGGATGATTGGACGAGTAGATGAGTAGATGAGTGAATAGATGGTAGACAGATGAGTGGGTGGAGCCTGAACACAGAAGTGGCTGCCCTGAGTGTGAAGGCAAAGAGCCCAGTGCAGCCCTGGGGAAGTCCCCACATCAGGGCCAGGCAGAGGGGATTAGGAGGGCAGAGTGCATTCTAGTGGCCCCCATAGCTGCCTCTCAGTGAGGGCCCCCACCCAAGTCCCCTCCTCGCCCCTCCTTCCCCATAAATGACTTTGGGATTTGATGTTCCTCCCCCCGCCACTCCCCACACACAAGGCTCAGCTCTGGGGGGCCCACCGCAGACAAATCAGTGGAAAATTAAAATAGTGCCTGTGTGCTGGTTATCGGCGGCCTTAGCTGGACCACTTAATGACCCCTTTGTGGGGATTGTTACCAGCTGGAGGTGACTGGGGGAAGGGTCCACAGCAGCCTCTCAAGAGAAGATACAGCTGAGGAAGTTGGGCGGTGGCAAGGCTGGTGGGGGTCGGGAGGAATAGGCAGGAACTATTATGGCCATGGGCACTGGGGTTAGACCCACTGGGGCACTTGCACACCCATGTGGCTCCTTTCTCGGGTCTTTTGCCCATGTGATTCCTCCTACCGGGGTGTTTTTTCTCCCCTGATTTGGTTAGATGGCTCCAACTCATCTTTTAAATCTCAACTCCAGTGTCACCACCTCCAGGAAGCCCTCTGGACTAAGTCAAGTCCTCTGAGAAGCACCTGCCCACCCTTATCTATAATCTTACCTAATCCATTATGATGCACAGGGGTTAACAGCAAGAGCTGGTACTTTGCCACTCAGCAGCTGTGAGTCCTTGGGCAGGTCAGTTTCCTGCTCTTTGCCTCATTTTCCTCATTGGTAAAATGTGAATAATAACAACCCTTCCTCATAAGGTTGCTGGGAGAATTAAATGAGCCATTGAGGGTAAACTGGTATTTACTAATTGTTTACTATATGCCAGACACAGGGCTGAGGTTGATCGCCGATTCCTTGCAATGAGCCTGTGATACTGGCAAGATGTTCATCCTCACTTTAGGGATGAGGTTCCTAGGAGTTAGATAAATGCACCCAATACCATCCTTTTGTGCCTGGACCCTGGTCCCCTCAGCCCTGATCCCGAACACCAGCCCTCACACTCTATGGTCTATCCTTCCTGCAGCAGCCACCAGAGGGCAGCCGTGAGCACCTGAGTCAAGGCCTGTCTCTTCCTTGCCCATAGCCCTCCATGGCTCCCATCTCCCTCCAGGTCAAAAAGCAAGTCTATCCAATATCAGACCCTGCACAACCTGCCTTCCTCTCCTTTCTCTGTCTCCCTCCTCACTCTGCTTCAGCCATATGGGCCTTCTTGCTGTGCCTCCACCATGCCAGCCCTCATCCTGTCCCAGGGCCTTTGCACTGGCTGTTCCCTCTGCCCAAGATGCTCTTCCATCTTCCCTTGGACAAACTGTCTTTGTCTCATCCGTCTGGCCTCAACTCAAATGTCATCTAGGAAATCACTCCCCCAACTTTTAAGTCTCTGCTCCAGTGTCACCACCTCCTGCCACAAGGCCTCCTTTTGTTTAATTCTGCCCTGCCTCTACTCTTCTCGTGAATACAACAAGCACACGTTGCCATTATACTCCGTGTGATTCTGTGGGTACATCTATACCCGACTTGACTGTAGGAGACCAAAGATTTTGTTCCGGCCTTCTCTGGGCCTGCAGTTTTTGGTGGTGGCAGGGTTTGAACCCACCATCTCCAGCATATGGGGCCGGCGCCCTACTTCGTTGAGCCACATGTGCCGCCCCAGATTTATATATATTAATGTTATACTTTGGTTTATAATCCAATATTGCATTAGTCATTGTTTTCTCTAATCTTCCCAGCTTTGGAGCTCTGTCAGTTGCCCTCTGTAGGTGAGATAAATCTTTAGGCATCTGAGAAAAGCTTAAATTGCTTCTCAGTGCCATAATTTTCACCGATATACATTACAAATATTACAAATAACTAAAGATCAAACAATAGTACTGGAACAAAATATATATAACATATATATATAACAAAATATATATAACAAAACATTATAATATTAGAGTGAGGAGGCCTTTCCAAGCAAACACAAAGCCCAGAGACTATAAAAGAAGATTGATAATTTTCATTACATAAAAATTAAAATTTTCTGCATAAAGGTCAAAAAAAAACAAACCCAATGACAAGCATTAGAAAAATATTTGCAAAAGATTTTTACTAGGCAACAAATATGTAAAGAGTGCCTACAAATAAACAAGAAGAGACCAACCAAAAAATATGTAGAATATGTTTATATGTTTATATGTAGTGCCTACAAATAAACAAGAAGAGACCAACCAAAAAATATGTAGAAGACAGCATCATAGAAAAGACTCAAAAGAAATAAAAAGGATTGAAAATCTATAAGATGTTCAATCTTATTCCTAAGAAGAGAAATTTAAATTAAAATTGCAGTGAGATAGATATCTACCATCTAGATTGTTGAAGAGCAAAAAATTTCTTCTACACTGTGTTGAATAAGTATATGCCACTTGTACTTGTTCTCAAGCAGAAGTGATTTTGACTCTCAGAGGTCACTCAGTGATGCCTGGACATACTGTTGATTGTTAAGACTTGTGGAAGGAGGGCTGGGTGCTTGTAGCTAAGTGGTTAAGGCACCAGCCATCTGCTCTGGGGCTGGAGTGGTTCGAACCCAGCCCCAGCCTCAGCCTGCTAAAAAGAAAAGAAAATAGCCTGGCATTGTGGCGGGCACCTGTAGTCCCAGCTACTAGGGAGGCTGAGGCAAAAGAATTGCTTGAGCCCAAGAGTTTAAGGTTGCTGTGAGCTATGACACCATAGCACTCTACCGAGGGTAACAAAGTTAGACTCTGTCTCAATTTAAAAAAAAAGACTTGTGGAAGGAGTTGCTCCTGGTATGGAGTGGGCAAAGACCAGGAACGCTGCTCAGCACCCTGCAGTGGCAGTGCTCAGGACAGCCCCACCCCAGAGAATGATCCTCCCAAACATGTCAGTAGGAAAGTAAGCTCTTAGACTTACTATTTGTGACAACCTTAGTGCAGTATCTTTTAGAGGCAATTTGGTAACATCCTCCAAAATTTAAATTGCAAATACCTTTATCACAACAATTTCACTTCTCAGAATCTATCCTACACATTTATAAACATATATGTGTATGAATATTCAATGCAGGGCCAGGTGCAGTGGCTCACGCCTGTAATCCCAGCACTTAGGAGGCCAAGGCGGGTGAATTGCCTGAGCTCACCTGAGCTCACCAGTTTAAGACCTAAGCGTGAGTGAGACCCTGTCTGTAAAAAATAGCTGGGCGAAGGGTCGTGCCTGTGGCTCAAAGGAGTAAGGTGCCGGCCCCATACGCCGGAGGTGGCAGGTTCAAACCCAGCCCTGGCCAAAAACTGCAATAAATAAATAAATAAGTAAGTAAATAAAATGAAAATAGCTGGGCGTTTTGGTGGGTGCCTGAGTCCCAGGTACTTGGGAGGCTGAGGGCTCTTGCTTGAGCCCAAGAGTTTGAGGTTGCTGTGAGCTATGAAGCCACAGCACTCTACCGAGGGCGACAGAGACTCTGTCTCAAACAAAGAAATAAGCATCAAGAAGGACTAATTATTTTTAATGATACATCAGTGCTATCCATTACTGCAGCGTTTCAAGCTTCAGTGTCAGCTATTCTGATGTGCAAACCATCTCTGAGATACAGCAAGTGATAAAGGGCTGCGATGCTTTTAGGTCCCGCTAGAGGGAAGCACATGCCCGGGAGACGCTCAATGCTCTGGTCCCGCTGCTTTCAAATCGTCCAAGGTTTTCTGTCTCCTGTTCCCTCCTTTTTTCTTTTATTTACCTATGTACCTATGTACTTGTATCTCTTTTCCCCATTACCAGAGGCAAACATCTCAACTGTTCAATGTGTGTCTTTGTTTATTTATATGCATTCTTGAAAGACGTATTTGGCACATATACGTCATATATCTCAAAAGGTATTGTGCTTTTGTTTCTTACTTTTTTCACTCATACCTATGGTGTTTGTTTTCTAAGAGATAGAGTCTCACTCTGCTGCCCAGGCTAGAATGCAGTGGCGTCATCACTGCTCAGTGAAGCCTGGAACTCCTGGGTTGAAGCAATCCTCTTGACTCAACCTCCCACGTAGCTGGGACTACAGGCATGCCTGATTAACTTTTTTTATTTTTGTAAAGAGGGCATCTGGCTGTATTGCCCAGGCCGGGTTCCAGCTACTGGCCTCAAGCAGTCCTCCTGCCTCAGTCTCTCAAAGTGCTTGAATTACAGATGTGAGCCACTGCACCTGTCCACTCATACCTAGGACTTTAACTTTTTTTTTTTTTTTTTTGGTAATTGACAAATAATGACTGTCCATAGTCATAAAACACATGATGATATTTTGATACATATAATGTATAGTGATCAGGGTAATTAACATATCAATCAACTCAAACATTTATTTCTTTGTGTGGGGAACATTCAACATCCTCCTTCTAGCTATTTGAAACTATGTATTATTGTCAACTAGGGGCACCCTACACTGCTGTAGGACTCTAGGACTTATTCCTTGTCTCTTTAGCTATAATTTGTATTCTTTAACAAGTTTCTTCCATATGAATTAACTTTCACTAGACATAGTGTACATAGAGGAAAGGGAGTCCAGCATAAATGTAAAGCTCAAAGAATTAGCACAAACCAAACACATTTGTGATCTGAGTAATCAGCAACCCCCCCTCAAGAAAAATATTTCTGCTTCCCCCACCTCCTCCAAAGGCACCCTCATCCTCTGTACTGGTCTCTAGCACTGATCTAATTTCTCTCATCACAAATTAGAATTATTTTCTGTGAACTACATAGAAATGAAATCTCATAATGTCTGGCTTTCTTAGAAAATTTTCTTTTTCATTTTTCTTCTTTTACAGAGTAACACCTGCAACACAAACCATGATGTCTGGGGGCTTTGTTTTTGTTCTTGTTTTGTTTGAGACAGTGTCTCACTCTGTCACCTGGGTTAGAGTGCCACAGCCTCAGCCTAGCTCAGAGCAAACTCAGACTCCCGGGTTCAAGCAATCCTCCTGCCTTAGCCTTCTGAATAGCTGGGAGTACAGGTGCCCACAATGCTCAGCTAATTTTCTATTTTTAGTAGAGACAAAAGTTTGGCTTTTGCTCAGGCTGGTCTTGAACTCCTGGCTTCAAGCAATCCTCCTGCCTTGGCCGCCCTGAGTGCTAAGATTATATGCCTGGCTCATATATTCTTGTGCTTGACATAAAGTTTGTGAGATTAATCTACTTGGTTGAGTTTTTTTGTAGATTGGCGGTAAGCAAACTTGTTCCATAAAGGGCTAGATAGTGAATATTGTAGTCTTTACAGTCCAATCTCTGTTGAGACTACTCAAGTTTGCCATTGTAGTGAGAAGGCAGCCATAGACAATATGTACATAAGTGGTGTGGTTGTGTATACCAATAAACCTTTATTATAAAAGTAGATGATGAGGCTCAGTGCCTGTGCTCAAGCGGCTAAGGTGCCAGCCACATACACCTGAGCTGGTGGGTTTGAATCCATCTCGGGCCCACCAAACAACAATGACGGCTGCAACCAAAAGCATAGCCAGGCATTGTGGCGGGCACCTGTAGTCCCAGCTACTTGGAAGGCAGAGGCAGGAGAATCACTTGAGCCCAGGAATTGGAAGTTGCTGTGAGCTGTGATGCCACAGCACTCTACCGAGGGTGACAGCTTGAGGTTCTGTCTCAAAAAAAAAAAAAAGATAGATAATGAGCTGTGTAGTAGAATAAATAAGGAGTGTGTGTGTGTGTGTGTGTGTGTGTGAGAGAGAGAGAGAGAAAGAGAGAGAAAGCACACACTAACAAAGGAAAGATTGATCAAGTCTCACTTGATGTGGGACAGACCAGTAGTCTAGATATTCAGGTAAGAGTCCAAGTTGCAGTCTTGGATCTAAAATCCTTAGGGCAGTCCAGGAAGACTGGAAATTGGGCAGAATTTTTATGCTCCAGTCTTGAAGGAAATTTCCTTCTTCTTTGGAAAATCTTGGGTTTGGCTTTTAAGACTTTTAACTAACTGGGTGAGGCACAACCTTATTGTGAAGGGTCATCTCCTTCACTTAAGTCAACAGATTGTAGATTACCTTTACAGCAACCTATAGGCGAATGTTTATCCAAATAACTAGGCACATAGCCTCACCAAGTGGACACATTTTTACATGAGTGATAGTTTGACAGTTCTGGTGGACAGATGCTCCTCAGCTTATAATAGGGTTATGTCTTGACAAACCCAGTGGAAGGGTTTAACACATCCTTTCTCATCTTGTTAAGTCAAAAACACATTTAAGGGTGGGCATAGTGGCTCATGGCTGTAATGACAGTATTCTTGGGGGCTGAGGCAGGTAGATCACTTGAGCTCAGGAGTTTGAGACCACCCTGAGCAAAAGTAGAGTGAGACCCAATCTCTACTAAAAATAGAAAAAACCAGCCGGGTGTTGTGGCAGATGGCTCTAATCCCAGCTACTTGGGAGGATGAGGCAAGAGGATTGCTCAAGCCCAAGAGTTTGAGGTTTCTGTGAGCTATGACGCCATGGCACTCTACCCAGGGCAACAGAGTGAGACTGTCTCAAAAAAAAAAAAAAAAAAAATACATTTAACACATCTAACCTAGCAAACCTCATGGCTTAGCCTCACTTACCGTAAAAGTCCTCAGAGCACTTACATTTGTCTACAATTGGGTAAAATCACGTAACACAAAGCCTATGTTATAATAAAGTATTGAAGGTTCTATAGACTTGGTTGAATACTAGACTGAAAGTGAAAATCAGAATGATTGAATTTGAAATACAGTTTTTACCTAATGCCTTTTACTTTCCCACCATCATAAAATCAAAAAATTGTAAGTTGGAGACCATCTGTATTAGTTTCCCTTGCTATAACCAAGTACCACATTGGGCAGCTTAGACAACAGAAATCTATTTTCTCACAGTTCTGGGTTTGGGAGCCAAATTCAAGGTGTTTTCAGGGTTGATACTTTCTTGAAGACTGTGAGGGAGAATCTGATCCAGGTCTGTCTCCTTTGTTTTTAGGTGGCATTTTCATGTTCTCCCTGTATGCGTGCCTGTACCTGAATTTCCTCCTATTTAAAAAGTTTATTTAATTTTTTCAGAGATAGAGTCTTGCTCTGTTGCCCATGCTGAGTGCAGTGATGCATTCATAGCTCACTGCAGCCTCAAACTCCCAGGCTCAAGCAATCCTCCTGTGTCAGCCTCCTGAGTAGCTGGGACTACAGGTGCTACACCATTGCACCTCAATACTTTTGTAGAGATGGGGTCTTTGTATGTTGCCCAGGCAACATACAAATTCCTAGCCTCAAGGAATCCTCTAGCCTCAGCCTCCCATAGTTCTGGGATTACAGGCATGTGCCACCATACCTGGCCATTCCCCCATTTTTATCAGGATACTAGTCATAGTGGATTAGGACCCACTCTGATAACCTCATTTTAATTTGTTTACCTCTGTAAAGACTATCTCCAAATAAGGTCATGTTCTGAGGTCCTGTGAGTTAGGACTTCAATATATGAATTCGGGGTGATACAATTCAACTCATATTACCCCATTAAAGATGCAAACACTCTTTTTCATTGCTGTGTCATACTTCGTTATTGCCTCTGATAGATTTAAAGTGATATCTTGCTATTGTGTTAATTTGCCTTGCAGATAGAGTTGAGCATTGCTTGCCATGCCTGGTGGTCTTCGGGCTTTTTTCCTTTGCAAATCGCCTGTTCATGCACATGTCCACTTTGCTCTACAGGTGCAATATATCTTTTTGTGTTGGTTTTGAGGATTAGGATCACCCTATTGCACACCTCTGAGGCAAACATTCTCATTACAAGCCGGACCTCCTGGAACTCAATTAGACTAGAATGAGAATGACACCATCCACTGTATTCAATGCAGCACCCTGGTTGGGAGCTCCTGTTTATCAGCCCTGCTTTTTCTTCTTCCATCTGTCATCTCTCTATTCCCTCTGTTCATGGGTCCTTCATTAGACAGAAATCCTTAATTTTGAGGTAATTGAATTATTCACCTTGTGTCTTATGACTTGCACTTTTGGAAGTTTTGTTTAATATATCCTTTCTCAACTCTATGCCACAAAACACTTCTACATTTTCTTCCATTATCTCTCCAAATTTATCCTTCACATTTTTAACAGGTCTTTAATTCAGGTGGCATCCACATTTGTGCTGATGGTAGGAGAAATAACCAAAAGGAGCTACCCAGTGGGTTCAGTTACTCTCAAGGGTATGGGTTCTGAAGGCTGGGGACAGGTGGCCAACATGGGAGGAAGTGGACTTGGGATGGACCAATACAGGGGCACCTCATGAGACAGTTTCAGGCATACCTGAGGTCAGGGAGCTGCAGGCACCTTACTGGGAACAGCGGGTTGCTGGATCAGGAGTTGTAGGGGGATGGGAATTCCAGCCATTCGCTTGCCCAGTCCAGCTACAGCTGCTGGCCAAGGCCATGACCTTTCTCCCAGATCTTGGAGCTGAGTAATAGTTACCAGAAAAATAAGTCAGCCAAGTGGGTGGCCACAGTCCCATCCATTCTCCTGGGGGGGCTCAGGCTTGGTCTCCAGACTGACTGTGAGAGATGAGGGTGTCAGGGATGGCCATCTGATGTCAATAGTACCATGGCCCCCCATTGGGCCAGACTAAGTCCCTCCCCTCTGCCTCCCTCCATCCCTCCTATGCTATACTTCCCCCTGTACAGGGGCCTGAAGTGCATGCTCATTCCCACACCCTGGCTCCCAGGAAGACCTGACTGGTAAGTGGAGAATCAGTGGCTGCATATTTCCTTGGGCCCTGCTCTCAAAGATACTAAAAGCAATTTGGCAACTCAGCCAGAAAGGAGGCTTTGACAGCAAGGAGGGCTGTGTTCATATCTGAACTCTCACTTTTGTGCAGGGTGACCCTAAGTGGCTCATGCCCCTTTCTGAGCCTCAGTTTCCCCCTACTCCCTGTATGGGAAAAAGGGAATAATGAAACACCCTCCTTCCTAGTTTTGTGAGGCTCTAATGAGATACTGCAGTGCTGAGCACACAGCATGGTCCTTACCCAGTGCTCAGCACATGCACGCAGCTCAATTCTCCATCCTTATAATACAAGCAGGGCACCCGCTGTGGGCCAGGCCCAGTCTTAGGCACTGGAGATACAGCATCAAAACACCAAACAAACATAAACCCCCAAAGAATCCTGACCCTGAGGAACAGGAAAGAAGACAGATAATAAACAAAAAGCAGCATACAATGTTGAGGAGTAATGAGTATCATAAAGAGAAATGAAACCATCATTAGAGTTTATTAGTGTGGTAACTGCTGCTGTTGCTACCCAGGTGATAGTGTTCATAGCCCTGATTCTGGCTTCCTCAGCCATCCATGGCATGTAATTATTGAGTACCAACTGTGTACCAGGCTCCAAATTCTAAATACATAACTGTGCAAACTCACTTCCCAGAAGAGAAATTGAATTCTCAGATTTGTCCAAGGTTGTGAGCTGGTTAGGCAGGCAGAGCCTAGGATTGGACCTGCCAGGTGGCAAGATTCCTGGGCTGTTCCCTCCTCTCCAGTGGAGCTTGGCATGCTCCCAGCTGGACCAGGCCTCCCTCTGAGCTTCCTCAACTAGGGATCCAGTAGAGCCAGGCCCCAAGGGGGAGGAAGGTAGTCAGGGCAGCCTTTGGGACAGAGCAAGGAGGGAGCAGGGTGTCCACCACCAACCGCCATGGCTGCTGCCTGAGAAACGCTGAGGCCTAATCCTGGCTCAAGAGGACACGTTGTACCAAAGATTATATAAACCGACCTCTCCCTTTGTTTGTTTAATTCCTTCAGGCTTTTCCCTTCATTTTTCACTATTTAATTGCCTTGTTCATGGACTGGGGGTGGGGCACTCCCAGCCAGGGATTTTCCAGGAGGGGGGTCTGCAGGCCCTACCCGCATATCCCTGCCCATGCCTGGTCCCCTCCTCCCTATTCTGTGCTGCATACACCAGGTCCAGCCTGTGGCAGGGGTGCCGGGAGGGACAGGTCAAGGTCAGGGTTCAGGCTCTGACTCTCATATGATCCCAGAAATGTCACTTCTCCACTCTGTGCCTCAGTTTCCTCCCCCCAAAAGTGGGACCCCTGTGGGCCCAACCTCCAAGTTGTTGGAAGATGCCCACACAAGGAACTGATACCCCTGAACTAGGCCATGGGTGTTTCCTTCTGTGTTATGGGGAAGCCAACCCAAACCACCCTACCATCTAGGCCTTAGGGCAATCCCCCTTCCCCAGAGAGGCCTGAGTTTAAATTCTGACCCTTCTTTACCAGCTATGCCACTCTGCACAATTCCTGGCTCCACACTTCAGTTTTTCCATCTGTACGTGGGGATCATCATAGCATCCCCCTCCTCCAGAGCCCCAGAGAGGGTTAATCACAGTAATTCTTATGAAGCATTTTGAACAGTATGTACACACTAACATACAAGTGTCTGCAAAATCAAACAAAGTGAAAATGACAACATTGCAAACAAGTAAATAAATAAACTAGGCCCATTGCTCAGATGGGCAAATTGAAGTTGGTGCTCACAAAACATGTCAGAGGCAGGGTTGGGTGTTCAGAAATAAAGTTGGCACCTCCACCCTGCAACCTCCATGGAGTTCAGGAAGGAGGAGGTTAGGGCAGTGGAAAAATGGGGCCAAAGTGCAGGCCAGGTTCCAGCAGGCCCAGGTTCAAATCCCTGCAGGATGGGCAACCATCCCACTCCGTCCCTGTGTCTCCCGGCTCTGTAAGAGGGGACCAGTTGGCTCAGGATGGGTGGGGATGTTGAGGTGCCCAGCCACTCCCAGCCCTTGACATAGCCCGCAGCAGGGCAGGAAATCTAAGTGCCAACAACTCCCTCCCTCAGTAACCGACTGCCTCCCTCTGTAACTGACTTCCTGCCGTTACACTCCCACCTTGGGTACCAGCCACCCGCTCCCCACCCCTGTCCCTGGGCCCACAGTGGCACAGGGGTCCCATCCATTACCCTGGGGTTTCCTGCCCAAGGAAGGCCCCCCATCCCCACAGGAGGCCCTGTTGTGTGACCTTGGGTTGGCGTCTAGACAGTTCTGGCCTCAGTTTCCCCATCTTGATGTGTCCCTGGTCTGCTGACTGGCTTCTTTCTGCCACTGGCTGAGAGATTGCTTGCTGGCTGCCCCCTACCTGAGGCTGGAGGTCAGAGAGCAAGGGGCAGAGGCCAGGGATCCCCTTTTCAGATTAAGAGAAGCAGGTGTTCCCCTTATCTTGTGACAGGGAAACCTCCGATTTGGCAGAATTTTTCAAAGCACTGGGCAGGGGCAGACAGGGGACTGGCCTCAGATCAGCTCTGGAAGAGAATATGGGGAGGAATTTGGGGGAAGACTCTGGGGAAGCCAGCAAATAATGATGGCCACAATCATGACATGACTGTTCCCATTTCATAGATGGGGAAACTGAAGCACTAAGCAAGGTTGCCACCTGACAGCCACGTGGTCTGTAAGCAGCAGAGCCAGGATTTGAACCTCTGAGGCCTGGCTGCCACAGTGTTGGAGGAATGCTCAGGGAAGGAGGCTTTATAAGGCTTAGCAGGGAATCACAGGCAATCACAGTGTCTGCAGAGAGGTGGACAATTTTCCCTTCCATGCAATGACCCCTGCTGGGCAGGTTAGCATGTTTCCTTTGGACAGATGGAGAACCTGATGCCCAGAAAACAGAAGCCACTTGTCCAAGTTCACAAGGATAATGTTCTGGGAAATAGTCTCAGTAGAGTAGACATGTGGACAATGTCTCTACATCCCACATCTCTATCGTCCACTCTGAGTGATACTGACATTGTATCTGAAACTCGTGTTTCTCCATGTTCAGGGACAAATGCCAGAGGGATGTGAGTAGAACCTCGGAGGCTGCTCCCAGGGGCCCTGCCAGGCCGGGCACAGGAGCCAGCATGTGTGGGCAGGTGCTGGGGTGCCAGGCAATGCCCATGCCCACACCAGAGTGCCTGTGCCAGGCCTGCT
The DNA here is from genome assembly GCA_963574355.1 of Loris lydekkerianus. NCBI lineage: Eukaryota > Metazoa > Chordata > Mammalia > Primates > Lorisidae > Loris > Loris lydekkerianus. The sequence goes on from CAUYPK010045219.1 coordinate 23,396, forward strand.
GGGCAGAGGAGCTGGGGCGGGGGGCTCAGAATGACTCTGCTTCACTTGCCACTGTCTTCTTTCTCTCCTGGGCAGGTCAGGCTTGATCCTGCTTCCAGACCTTTGGCCAAGTCATGTAGCAAAACCAGGATTGCAACCCAGTTTAGCTATATTCCAAAACCAAGATCTTCCTGCAATTTCTGGAGGGTTACAAAGTATTCAAAGCACCAGCTGAACAGCCAGGGGTCCCACTTCCCAGCACCTTCCTGAGCCTTAGTTTCCCTGTCTCCTCCATAAGGGCCATCACCCACCTGCTTTTTGCTCTATTCCACTTTCAAGAATATAAAATATGCCCAGAGAAGGATAAAACATAGGTAAATTTCCTGCTCCACAGAGTTCTGAACCCAAGAAGTACTGCCAGTTGTCTCTCCCTAGTCCCTCTTGCTGCTTTGCTCCCCATTCTCAGCTGCTTGGAAGACTGAGAGAGGGAGGATCCTAGGGCTAGGGATGAGCCTGATGAGGCCCTGAGCCACATTCTGAGCAAGTCTCTCTTCCTGCGAGGATTGGGGTGAGGGGTTGGAGAGTGTGACTCAGCAGAGATACAAACCTCTGTAACCTCTATGCATGAGATTTGGGTCCCACAATGGTCCTCTGCAAGGCCTGGGTACCTGTGTGTTGCATGTGGTCACAGAGCTCTGGAACAGACTTGCTCTTATCCAGGTCACAGTTTCCCTATGTGTAAAATGGGACAGTAAAGGCTACCCTTCCACAGACCTACTGTGAGGATCTATGCATCCAAGTGCACCAGGTCTGGCACCCAGCAGGTGCATGATATTGGCTACTGAAATTATTATAATGCAAGTGGGTGAGTCCGTCTACACCACATGCATATGTTGCCCAAAGCATTAAACAATCACCAGAGCCAAGGCTGAATAATGACAATAACACTGTCTGTGGACGCTGGGAATGGGACTCAAGATGTTCAAATGTGTGGCAATCCATCCCAGGCCAGCAATGGAAGGGGGTGCTGGACCAAACAACATAGCACAGGGATTTAGTTGCTATCAGTGTTACCCTGCAGAAGACAAGGAGCTCAGGTCAGGATGGGGGCATTGAAGTGGAAGGAGCCTGAGTCAACCTTGAGCTCAGTATGTGAGCTGGGCCTCAGTTTACACATCTGTAAAATGTGTAAGGAGAAGTGATTGCATTGGAAATCATGAGATGGGACCCACATGTGGAAGTGCAGGTGGTGCCCAGCATGTAGCAGGTGTACAAGCCTGTCATTGTTCCCACCGCCTCCCAAAGCTATCGTAAGGGTAACTGAAGCTGTCTCTGTAAGAGCCTGGCCTATGGTAGCAGGTCACTAAATGTTAGAGTAAATAATAATGAAGCAGTTCCTTCCTTGGAATGATGTCTTCTACTTTGCAAAACTGCCAGATTTCTGCAGCACAGTTTCTCAGCCACGCACTGTGGACATCTGGGCAGGCATCCTTGTGTTTGGGGATATTGAGCAACACCTCTGGTCTCCATCTACTTGTGCCAGGAGCAAGTCCCCCAACCCCCTGCCCCAGGCGTGACAACCCAAAACTTTCCCAGACTTAGCCAACTGTACCTTGGGGCAGGAGGTGAGGGCAGTACAGAATGACAGAATTGTTCCACTGAGCCTCATTACCACTGGACATTCCTGTTTAGCAGAAGAGAGAATGAAGGCTCAGAGAGGGGCAGGGACTTGCCCAGGGTCACACAGGACATGGAGGCAGAACCAGCAGCTGCTACTGCCTCAGGCACCCACACCAGGCACACCTGCATACCCCCAGCCATACCAGGGTTCCAGGAACTGGCAGAAGGGGCCCAGGGCATGCCACAGTTGCAAAATCAGAGTGAGGCATGCTGGCATGCCTGGGCAGTTGCCACTGCCTGGGCCCTGGGGGTATCGCCAAGAAAGAAAAAGCAACTCAGAACTGGGCACCAGGACAAATGATGGAATCCCGTGCATGAGCTGGAAGGAAGGGCCCAATCAGACACAGTGCCTTGCAGTGTGCAACCTCCTAGAAGGTGGCTGGACATGTTCTAGCCAATAAGAATGTTCCAATGAGGAAGGTCCCACCCCCAAGTGAAGCCCATTGGCCTCAGTGAAAGGGATTAGGGTGGGATCCCTTGGTCCCCAAACTCCAGCACTCTTTGTTGGTTACAGGTGTATTTCTGCTACACCTGTAGCTGAAGGCTAATTTGGGAGAGCCTTGGGCTCAGGTATGTGTCCCTGGACTGTCCTCGCCTGAGAGCCAGAATTATCCTTAAAAGTTCAATGAGTCACTCATTAAATATTTATTAAACACCTACCATATCCAGGCTCTGGGGATGTGAAGATGAACAACACAGATATAGAGAAAAAGCCACCTGGGAGGAGGAGTGTTCCAAGCAGAGGGCACAGCCCATACAAAGACTCTGTGAAAGGACCATGCCTGGAGGCACAGTGAGGAGGCATAGGTGGCTGGAGCAGAGAGAGGAGGGGAAGAAAGTGAGGGCAGGGAGGGGACAAGGCAGGTCCTGCAGGGCCCCGTGGGCCCCCAGAAGGACTTAGGCATTTGGAGGGCAACAGGGAGCCAGAGAGAGCTTTAGACAATGGACAGATGTGCCACCTAAAGACTGTGGGACTTGAGGCAAGGTCCTTTCCCTCTCTGAGCCTCAATCTCTGTATTTATCAAATAGGGAAGTGGAAGTGCTCACCTGGGAGCTGGGGAAAGGTGAAGAGGGCCCAGCATGGTGGCAGGCACTAAGCAGGTACACAGCTTGCACCAAGGGACAGCTCCACCATCTCCTGCCTATGCTGTTGTAGTCATCTTTGCCTTGGCCCTGCAGCTCTGGCCCATGCTACTCATGGACTGTCCCCACCACCCCACAGCAGACAGAGGGCAACTGTCGTTCCTCTGAGTCAGAACCCATCATTCCTCTGCCCACAGCCCTCCACGGCTCCCACCTTCCTCAGGGTGAAAACCCAGATTTGTCCCTTGGAAGGACCTTTCTTTCTTTCTTTCTTCCTTTCTTTTTTTGAGACAGAGTCTCAAGCTATCACCCTGGGTAGAGTGCCGTGGTGTCACAGCTCATAGCAACCTCAAACTCTTGGGCTTAAGTGATTCTCTTGCCTCAGCCTCCCAAGTATCTGGGACTATAGGTGCCCACCACAATGCCTGGCTATTTTTTGGTTCTAGCTGTCATTGTTGTTTGGCAGGCCCGGGCTGGATTCGAACCCGCCAGCTCCGGTGTATATGCTGGTGCCCTAGCCGCTGAGCTACAGGCACCGAGCCAGGACTTTTATTTCTGTATTTTACCCTGTCTTCCCACCAATTTTCAGCTCCATGAGGACAGGAACTTTGTTTTGTTCCTTGCAGCAGCTGCAGAGCCCAGAGCAGAGCCTGGCATACATGCAAGTTCTCAGTGAAGGTTGATGTATAAATTAATGACAAGTAGCTGTAATTATCTTTTTCTCCCTCTGTGCTCCAGCTCAGTCCCTGTCTTACTTTCTTAACTTCCAGCCCCCCTCAAGCCCAGGGGTGGTGGTGGCAAACCCCAGGGATCCACTGAGCTGGAAGAGAGAGAAACCAGTGAGGCATGACACTTCCAGTGACTGCCAGCCCCCTTGTTACATTAATAGCCATTTATGTGTTCAAATGATTTTCTTCTCAAATCAGAGTAGGGGCGTTAAACAGGGTATGCTTGTGTTTGTGGGAAAGTTTCAGGGTCTGAGCAAGCCCTTGCCACTCAGGTGGGTTCCTGTGCCTCAGTTCTGGCTGGGGGTCATTCCACAGGGGGGTCTCTTTCTCAGAGATGGCAAGGGTCTACATAGGTGGGCTCCCATCCCACATAGGGGGTGGCTCAGGCCATCTGGGTTGAGGAGGGGGCATAAGGCCCTTTGAGCTCCCTCGGGGCCTTGAGTCCTGACTTTAGACTTAGGCTCTCTTTGCCAAGGGATACCCAGCACCTCCAAGGTTTTCAGTGATGAACAGATGATCATAGGTAGCAGGAGGTTGGGAAATGCTGAGCCTTGGAGGGCTGAGGGTCTCTTCAGCAGTCCTGCTATCCTCCCAGAGGGAAAATAGGATCCCCTCCATGCCCCCTGAGCCTGGTCGTAGGGAGAGTGCCATCATCAGAAGGTCCCCAGTTTGGCCATGTCATACTTGGCAAGGACAGCAGGGACCTGGGCTTTTGGCCATGTCAAATTCCTCCTAGTAGCGATGAGGGCAGATGGAGAGTAGTTGCGTGTATGTACACACGCGCGTGCATGCATGCGCGCGCACACACACACACACACACACACCACTCCTCCAACAGAATCAAAAGGAGGGGAGAGTTGTTGGCAGGAAGCAGGCATTGGAGCCAAGCCTTGGCTGGGCATGCTCCTGGCTATACTTGGCAGCTGGAGGTGGGAGTGTGGGAGAGGAGAACAGAGGCTTTTCCACCCCCATCCCTGCATTTTGCAGAAGACCAAAGGGGGTGGCCCCTTTACAGGGTATCAGACAGTCCCTGGAGTCCCCGTCAGGCTACTGCAGCCTCTGGACCTCCACTTAGGCCGTTCCTTCCTCCCAGAACACCCTTCCCATCCATCTCAGCATCTCCTTGGGCAACCTTGGATCGATCTGGTATTGGGCTCCACTGGACCTATAGGAAGGCCATGTTGGCACATAAGACCAAAAATAACAAACAAAAATATCAGGCCAAACACAGTGGCCGGCACCTGCAATCCTAGTCTTTGGGAAACCAAGGCAAGAGGATCTCTGGGAGTTCAACACCAGTCTGAGCAACATAGCAAGACTCCATAAATACAAAAGATAGAAAAATTAGCCAGGTGTGATGGTGCACTTCTGTATTCTCAGCTACTTGGGAGGCTGAGGTTGGAGGATCGCTTGAGCACAGGAGTTTGAGGTTGGAGTGACCTAGGATCATGCCACTGCATTCTAGCCCAGGTGTCAGAACAAGATTCTGTCTCTATAAAAACAAAATAAAACACAAGGGAGGCATACAACCAAGGAATATGCAAATTGGAACTCAGACCCCAAGCCCTGGAAAGAGACCCCAAACAGGTGAGATCAGAAGCCATGACGGAGGGACCCCCAGGCAGCTGGGCACATCTAACCCTCTCATTGGTCTTTGCTCTGGAAACTTCTGCCTTGAGTTCTCAGGGAATGGCAGGGAGCCTGAGTTTCTCCTAATCCTGGAGCCCACATTTGGGGGCATGACCCCAGCTGATCAAGCCACACCAGCTTGCCTACTCTGTAACCCGGGACAAGTAATTTCCTTCATCTGAGACCTCTTCTATCAAAAGAGCTAATGAAGCCTCTTCTGCCACCCTCAGGGCTGTTGGTGCATCAAATGGGATAATAGCCAGAAACTGCTGCTTGCACTGTGTAAGCAGTTATTATGGCTTCAGGGCCACCTGTGGGCCTCAATTTCCACGTCCATAAAATGGGTTTAATGATACCTGCTCCTGTTCACCTCCCAGAACTTCTCAGCATCAAGGGATGATGGAGTGTGCTTTGCAAAGGAAATTTGTGAAGGCTGAACAAACTGCAAAGTTGAGCATAGTAGCTTTGGTTGTGAAGTCTCATGTTGGCCATTGACCTCTTTCCTCCTGGTCTCTTCCCTCCCACCAGTCTTCTTTGCATTCCTGACATTTTTTGTAGAGGGTGGAACCATCTGGGCATTAAGAAGATGGGTTTTGTGAGTCAACTTGCCCAAATTCAAATCCCAGGCTTACCACTTACATAGGTCACCACCAAAGTTTGGAGATAGACTGTGATAATCGTCCATTATTTCGCTTTTAAGAAACTAGTTGGCAGCATCCATTCTGATTCACCTGTACAAGTTTCAACTTGCTCGGCTCATTGGTGTTGCTGGGAAGGATTCATTTGTTTCTATATGCATGCATTTTACTTTTCTTGAGTTTTAGGTATCTCAAAACTTTCCTAATGACCCATGCATTGGCTGTGTGACATTGGGCAAGTCCTGCAACCTCTCTGTGCTTCATTTTTCTATCCTGCAAAATGGGCATGATGCTATTACCTTCTACACCCTGAAGGCTGTGGCAACAAGTGAATGCAGGGGGCTGGGTGCCCGTTGCTCAGTGGTTAGGGCACTGGCCACATGGTCTGGGGCTGGTGGGTTTGAACCTGGCCTGGGCCTGCTGAACAACAACAACAAAAATGGCTGGGTGTTGTGGCAGGCACCTGCAGTCCCAGCTACTAGGGAGAATCACTTGAGGTGGAGGTAGCTGTGAGCTATGATGCCATGGATACTCTTCTGAGGGTGACAAAGTGAGACTCTGTCTCAACTTAAAAAAAGAAAAAAAGTGAATGCAGGGGTCTGCAAACTGCAACCCAAAGGCCACATTTTTTTGTATAATAAGTGAGTACATTGCAATTGTCTTTACACTTTTAAGTGATTGAAAGAAATCAAAAGGCTACTTTATGATATGTGTTAAGTATGTGTGGGTGGTGCCTGTGGCTCAGTGGGTAGGCACTGGCTCCATATACCAAGGGTGGAGGGTTCGAACCTGGCCCCGGTCAAACTGCAACAAAAAATAGCCAAAGTGAGACTCTGAATTGCCTAAGCCCAAGAGTTGGAGGTTGCTGTGAGGTGTGACATTGTGGCACTCTACCGAGGGTGACAGGGTTAGACTCTGTCTCAAAAAAAAAAAAAAAGAAAGAAAGAAAGAAAGAAAAGAAAAGTATGTGTGCCTCCTATTTCAGTGTTTGTAAATAGTTTTATTGCCACACAGCCACACCCATTCATGGACATGCTGTCTATGGTGACTTTGGTGCTACCAGGGCAGAGCTGAATAGGTACAATGGGGATTGTATGGCCCACAAAGCAGAAAATGTTTACTCTCTAACTCTTTACAGAAAAAGTTTGCAGACCCCTGATTTAATTTTAAATATGTTCATGATTATTATTAAAAGTATGGTTCATATAAGAATCCTAGTTTGTCCCCTATAAAGATCACATCGCCAGCATGTGTTCCACACTACTGACAGTTTTTGGAAGCCTGCCTTCCTTTGCCATCTGCAAAATTTCCTCAACAATCCTCTGCTGTTGGGCACTGAGGTTGTTTCTAGTTGCTAGGGCAGAGCTGTAGTGGACAGCCTAAGTTCATCTCCATGTAACACTCTCTTCTATATCACTACTGTGTGTTAGGTCCTATTTCTAGGCTCTTTGCATATATCAACTTATTTCATCCTCACTACTACTTCCGTGATCCTCCACCCCCATTTAACAAATGGACAAACTGAGCCTCAGCAGGTGGAGGTGACTTGCCCGAGGTCACACTGCCAAGATGTGAACCCAGGCTGGGCAGCCTCTGTCTATGTCTTGAGCTTGAGCTGCTCTCCTCATTCTTTAAAGTAGACATGCAGAAGTTGAATACCTGTGTCAAAGGGGAACAGGGATAGGAAGACTCCAGCTGTCCCCTGGCAATCTGGCCCCACTGGATACATATGGAGACCACTTAGGACCAATACAGGGTATGACGTTAGAGATCCAGTTATAGTGAGGTGGCTCACACCTTATAATCCCAGTACTTTGGGAGGCCAAGGTAGAAGGATCACTTGAAGCCAGGAGTTTGAGACCAACCTAGGCAAAATAGCAAGATCTCTTCTCTACAAAATTTAAAAGAAAAAAGCTGAGTGTGGTGGCACACACCTGTAGTCCCAGATATTGAGGAGGCTGAGGAGGGAGGATCATTTAAGCCCAAGAATTTGAGGCTGTAGCAAGCTGTGACAGCATCACTGCACTCCAGCCTGGGCAACAGAGCCAGACAGTGTCTCAAGGAAAAAAAAAAAAAAAAAGTGATAGCATCTTGAGGGCACGCCCTCAACTCTGGGTACTGGCCACCCTGCTAAGTCAGGGAAGTGATAATGCCAGTGGTCTGGAGAAGAGAGGTCTCAGTGTCACAATAAAAACATCAAAGTTGCCCTGTGGTTCCCCCAGGGTTCATTGCAATAAAATTCAAACTCCTGCTACTTTTAACCCTCAGCAGGACTGCTCCCTTACCCCCACTGCCATCTGATCAGCCATATCCCCTCACTCTTGGGGGGGGGAGGTCCAATATTATGCATCTGCTTGTCTCTGTGTTCGATCTCTGTCACCAGGCGTAGAGCAATTGGAGCACTCAGTCCCCTGCCGGTGGGCATGAAAACGGTGCAACCACTTTGGAAAAGAGTCTGACTATTTCTTAAAATGTTAAACACACACATATAACCATTTTACTCCTAGGTGTTTACCCACGAAAAAATAAAAGCATATGGTCATACAGAGACTTTTAAAGCAATGCATACACGGTATGACCCATCTTATTCCCAGACATTTGCCCAAGAGGAACAAAAGCAAATGTTCTTACAAAGCCTTAAACTCAAAGTTTCCTAGTGGCTTTGCCTGTGATAGTCCAGAAATGGAAACTCCTCAGATATCCATCGGCAGGTGAATGAGTAGACGGATGAAAACATAGATAGCCATGCAATGGAGTAGCAGTCAGCAATAAAGGAATGGACTATGGGTACACCACTACATGGATGAACCTCGAAATAATTACGCTGAGTGAAAGAAGCTAAACACAAAAGAATGCTACTGGCACATAGCCATGCCCATTTGTTTATGTATTGCCTATGGTTTCTCTTGTGCTATGGTGGCAGAGTTGTGTAGTAAGTCACTTTGGATAGTTAGAAAGTGACTCTTCAGGCCTCGGTTCTTCAAAATGGGACTAAGCATACTCCCTATCTCACAAGGTAGACATCTGTAGCTATGGTGCCATGTGGCCTTGCTTATATTTTTCTTACATAAATGTTACAAGCATGTCTTTATCATTTGGTGATTGGATTTTTTTTAAATTTCTTTTTTAGAGACAGAGTCTCAGCCGGGCACGGTGGCTCACACCTGTAACCCTAGCATTCTGGGAGGCTGAGGCAGGTGGATCCCTTGAGCTCAGGAGTTCAACCACCCTGAGCAAGAGTGAGACTCTGTCTCTAAAACTAGACTGGATGTCGTGGCAGGTGCCTATAGTCCCAGCTACTTGGGAAGCTGAGGCGAGAGGATCACTTGAGCCCCACAGTTTGAGGTTCTGTGAGCTATGATGCTGAGGCACTCTACCCAGGATGACAGAGTAAGACTTTGTCTCAAAAACAAACAAACAAACAAACAAAAACAACAAAGAGCATCTCATTCTGTCACCCAGGCTAAAGTGAGATGGCATCATTCCAGCTCACTGCAGCCTCCAAGCGATCTTCCTGCCTCTCAGTCTCCTGATTAGCTGGGACCACAGGTGCATGCCACTATGCTTGGCTAATTTAAAAAATTTTTGAGGGTCTTGCTGTGTAGCCCAAGCTTGTCTCAAACTCCTGGCATCAAGCAATCCCCCACCTTAGCCTCCCAGAGTGCTGGGATTACAGGCATGAACCACTGTTCTTAGGCTTTAAAAAAATTATACTCCATAGCAAAATATCTTGGAGATTGGTCCATATCAATATTGTAGTAGACAAACTCTGATGTATGTGTAAGTGTATATGATTCTTTTAAATATAAAATAGACATATTTTATATAAGCATATTATGCATACTATATAATGCATAGTACATATTTAATAGATACATAGTCACAAATGATTCTTTTAAAATGAGATTTTATAAGGCTTTTGGCCTGTCTGAGACTTTCATATTTATTCAACAAGTATTTATTGAGTGCCTACTATGTACCAAGCCCTGTTCTCAGTGGCACAGTGAAAAACTGTTCTCAACAGAAAACAAACTCCTACCCTATATAGGGCTCCAGTTGACTCTCAGTCCATTCTTATTTTGAGTTAGTTATTTACCTATTTACCTGGGTGTTAGATGATGAAATGATTCTCATCTTAGTCTGACTCATGATTTATTCTCATCATTTTTCCATTTATTAATAAATGTACACATTTGCTTTTAAATACCTACCAACTCAACACCACCAGGATAAATAGAACTTTCACAGTAACCCCAAAATGTATCTTCCCCATTCTGCTCACTGGGCCCTTCCCCCCAAAATTAACCACACTCTTGAATCTGGTATTTGGCCTTTTTCTTGATTAAAAATAATCGTACCTTGGTGGGTGCCTGTAGCTCAGTGAGTAAGGGTGCCAGCCACATATACTTGGTTCAAGCCCATCCGGGTCTGCTAAAAAACAATGACAACTCCAACCAAAAAACAAAAAATAGCTGGGCAGCACCTGTGGCTCAAAGGAGTAGGGTGCCAGCGCCTACTATATGCTGGAGGTGGCGGGTTCAAACCCAGCCCCAGCCAAAAACTACAAAAAAAAAAAAAAAAAAAAATAGCAGGGCATGTGGCTGGCACCTGTAGTCCCAGCTACTTGGGAGGCTGAGCAAGAGACTTGCTTAAACCCAAGAGTTTGAGGTTGCTGTGAGCTGTGACACCACGGCACTCTACCAAGGGTGACACAGTGAGACTCTGTCTCAAAAAAATAAAAATAATTGTACCTCAAAAAGAATGCCATTTCATTTTAGCTACTAGAATTTCATCAGAAGGATATTGGGGCTTCTTCTCCACTTGATATTATATCACTAGGTTGGCCCATGTTGTTTGATTGTGGTTGGAGAATGTGACTGCTGACTAACAAGCCATTGAGTGAATTTCCCACAGTGCATTTCCCCATTCTCTTAGAGATGGGCATTTGTGTTGTTTCTGGTTGCATTTCACAGTACAGTGATGAACATTCTAGGGCACGTTTCCTGTGGCAGTGAGCGAGAGCTTCTTTTGAACTTTGTATCTTGGAGAACAAAGGCCATGTTATGTGGCACATGAATGTTCAGTGCTGTGGTTAATGTCAGTTTGCTTTCTAAAGAGTTTGCAGTGTAGAAGAATCTTGTGTGTCCACAGCTTCTGGCACATGTTATTGCTGGACACTTTCAATTTGGGGGCAATAGAATGGGGGATAAAATAGGTCTCGCTATGACCTTATATACATTCCATTGATCCCTAATGAAACTGGACATCTTTTTATGTACTTGTCGGCCACCCATGTTTTTTCTTTTGTCATGTGCCTTTTCATGCCTTTTGCACATTTTCCTTTTGAGTGGTTGTCTTTTTAAAAATGATATCACAAGGGCTGGGCATAGTGGCTCATGCCTATAATCCCAGCACTCTGGGAACCTGAGGTGGGTAGATTGCCTGAGCTCACAGGTTTGAGACCAGGCTGAGCAAGAATGAGACCCCATCTCTACAAAATAGCTGGACATTGTGGCAGGAGCCTATAGTACCAGCTACTAGGGAGGCTGAGGCAAGAGAATTGCTTAAGCCCAAGAGTTTGAGGTTGCTATGAGCTATGACGCCATGGCTCTCTACTGAGGGTGACAAAGGGAGAATTTGTCTCAAAATAAATAAATAATGATATCACATTCCATCAGAAGGCTATACCATTATTTATAGCATGCATTCTCAATAGGGGCAAAAGTTGGTCCTTGAGGACCAAAAAAAATCTTACTCTTAATATACAAATCACAAATGTATGTATAGTATATGAATAAACATACAGTATATCTGTGGCATTACATTTTCATGCAGGGTGGTTGGGAAAAAAATGTCCGAAACTACTTTGAGGGGTAATAATGGTAAAAAAACAAACAAACAAACAAACAAACAAAAAAAACCCAAAAAACAAAACCCTTCTATATCATGAGTGTATGACAATGAACATTTTGGGGGCATATATCTTTTTCTCAAGTTTAGAATGGACTCTGAACTTGTCTTAGGCCTGTGCCATCCATGCCCAACTGCTTTCCCAAGTCATGTACATATTCACCTCCAAGCAATTATGAAAATGCCAGTTTCACCACATCCTCACCAGCACTGGATTTTATCAATGTAAAAATATTTACTGTCTTTCAATGATTGCAAAACATGGAATGTTCTTATTGTTTGGTTGCTTTTCTTTTGTCTTAGGAAGGCTAAACCTTTTAAACATGTTTGCTAATCAGTCTGTCTTTTGGGAATGTTCTAGAGCAGAAAAATGACAAGTCAACACATAAAGAGGAAAGAGGATCCTTGTTATATATGAGCAGAAACATAACAGAGTTGTTTCCTATAGTTATGTGGAAAGCAGAATTTGATAACCAATGAACTTGGACATTTAGACAAAATGAACTTCCAGCAAAGTGTTGAAAGTGCAGCCTTGTTCTCTTCTCACTGCTTATTATAAAATGTGAAAGGAAACAGACAGATTGAGAGAAGAAATGTTAAGCAAAAAGGAACCATGACTTGATGATGTGAGAAATTCTTTTTTTATAATAATATTCACAGTACTTTTATTCACAATAGGTAAAAACTGTAAATACCGTATATACTCAAGTATAAGCCGAAAAAACTCGAGTATATACGGTAACTTTATTTTTTGAGATAGTCTCACTATGTCACCTTGGTAGAGTGCCATGGCATCACAGCTCACAGCAACCTCAAACTCTTGGGCTTAAGCGATTCTCTTGCCTCAGCTTCCCAGGTAGCTGGGACTACAGGCGCCTGCCATAATGCCCGGCTATTTTTTGTTGCAGTTGTCATTGTGGTTTAGCTGGCCCAGGCGGGGATCAAACCCACCACCCTCGGTGTATGTGGCTGGTGCTGTAACCACTGTGCTACGGGCGCCGAGCCTGGAAATAAACTTAATGTCCATAAATAAGTGAAGGGAACAACAATTGTGGTATATTCATATAATGAAATAATATTTAGCAATGGAAAGAATAAACTGCTATACTGCACCAATATGAATTAATCTCAAAAAATGTTATGTTGAATAAAAGTAATCAGATACAAGAGTACATATTGTATGATTCCACTATTCCACTATAAAATTCAAAAGCAAGCAAAACTAATCTATGGGCCTAAAAATTAGAACAGCAACTTCTTCTGTTTATATCCTAACTACTATGTTGTCTTTATGCTTGATAATGTGGGAAATTCTAAGCCTATTCAGATTACAAAAGATATTAAAATTAGGTGCTCTATCACCACTTACCAGTCAGGTAACACTGAGTAAGTGTCTGAACCTCTCTGAGATTTAGTTTTCTCATTTAGGAAGTGGGGATGAAGGGAATAGCACCCACCTCAAAGCACATCAGCAAGGTGCAAATGAGTAGACTCCTGTAAAGCACTTAGCCATATGCAAGCAGCCTGGGTTTGAATCCCAGGAAGGGAAGTTAGCCTTAGCCTTAGGGGTAAGGTTAGGCTTTGGGGTGGAGCTAGGCAGGGTTAGGGGCGGGGCTAGGCAGGTGCAGTGACGGCTTCTTGGGGGAAAAAGACACTAAACTGAGCCCTGGGCTCAGCCACCTCTGTGCCCTCCATTAACTGCTCTGTAGACCCCAATCCCTGCCTGTCTATCAAACCATCCCTCCCCTCCACCATGTACCTAATTCCTGAGGCTGGGGAGGGAATGGGGATTGGAGCTGGGAATTAACAGTGGCAGATTAGAGATGGCTGGGGTAGGAGGGTGGGGGTGTCTTTTACCTGTTAACCCTTCCCTTGCCCTTGCCAGTACCTCCTTCAAATCAGTGGGAAGGGAGGAAGCCTCCAGAAACCTCCCTGCCCCACCACCCCCTAGAGAACCCTGAAAGAAAGGGTTAGAGGCTTTTAGGCTTGTGGCTGACATCAGGAAGGCGAGTTCCTGTCTCTAAATCTCACTTGTTGGGGTGGTGCCTGTGGCTCAGTGAGTAGGGTGCCAGCCCCATATCCCAAGGGTGCTGGGTTCAAACCCAGCCATGGCCAAACTCCCAACAAAAAATAGCTGGGCGTTATGGCAGGTGCCTATAGTCCCAACTACTCGGGAGGCTGAGGCAAGAAAATCGCCTAAATCCAGGAGTTGGAGGTTGCTGTGAACTGTGATGTCATGGCACTCTACTGAGGGTGATAAAGTGAGACTCTGTCTCTACGAAAAAAATAAAATAAAATAAAAAAATAAATAAATCTCACTTGTTTCTTCTGCAATATGGAAAAAGAAATGTGTAAAGGGATAAGAAAACCCAGCGTCTAAAGAGCCAGGACACTGAATGCTCCTGAGATGGCTGAGAGACATAGCATGTGCCTAATACTTACTGGGCACCTACTAAGTAGGCAGAGCCGTTGTTATCACCCTAACCCTGGTGTCCTCCCTGGAGAAGCAGGTAACTCCCAAAGGGGAAATCCTGGACCCTCCAGGAGGGGGAACTAGGGTTGTCGTAGGTAGGACGATAACTTAAACTCCCTTCACCCGCTGGGCCTCCCAACCTCCCCCAACAACCCCAACCTCCCCAGCTGCGCCAGACGCAGAGCTGTAGGGGTGGGGGCGGCGCCTACTCTGCGGCTGTCAAAGGAGGGGAGACTGCGGGAGCGCGCTAGGGATGGAGGGGGGGCGCGCTGCAGCAACCGGTCCCAACCAGCAGCGGCTTCCGAGGCAGGGGCGGGGGCACTGACCCCCCCTCGGCCCGGCCCCTCCCCCGCTGCGGAGGCCTGGCCATTAATCCCGACCCGGGTAGGGGGCGCCTACTCTCCACCGCCAGGGGCTGTTTCTAGGTCTGTCGTCCTCGGTGTTGGAGTCTGTGTCCCAGTCGGTCCTGTCTCCACGCTGTGCGTGTGTGTAACTGCGTGTATCCATGACACCTGCAGTCATGGGCCAGGACAGCTGGCGGAGGGGTCCTGGGGGTCTATGAATGGGTCAGTCCGAGGTGTCTTTCTGTGACAGTCTGTGTGAGTCTCTGGGTGACACCCGCAGATTGTGAATGTGCGTCTGTGCTAGCCCCCTGTAGGAGTTGTGTGTCTGAAACACCCCATCGGTCGTAAGTGTGGGTCCTCGTGTGTCTCGGTAACACCCACAGGTTTTGTGTTAGCGGCGCGCTTCAGGCGCCGAGTGTGGGTCTGCGAGTGTCAGTGTACGGTGTGTGTCCGCGTGTGTAGTCGAAGAGGCCTGGCCCTCCTGTGTCCCCGAGTCGCTTGCGTGTGTGTGTGTGTGTGTGTGTGTATGTGTGTGTGAGTGTGTGAGCGAGCGCGCGCGCGCCGCGGAGAAGGTGAATCTGCTCCCTCCGCAGCCAGCGGGGCCAGGGCCCGACGACCCGCAGCCGCCGGAGCCGCTGGCCCGGACTCCCCTCGCGCGGGCCAGGCCGGGGATGGAGCCGCAGCCGGAGCCGCTGCAGCCGGAGCCGCGGCTCGGAGCAGCCTGAGGCGCGGGCGGTGCGCGGGACTGGGGGGGAGGGCGGGCCGAGGGGAGGGTCCTGCGGGCCGGGGGGGGCGGGCGCGGAGCGCCCCCTCCCTCGCGCGCTCCCTCCCTCCCCCGCGCGCCCTCCCTCGCCGCCTCCACCCGCCGCCTCCGGCCCCCCCTCACCGGGGACCGAGCGCGCTCGCTCCGGCGCCGGCCTCGCCTCCTCGCAGCAGCGCCATGGTACGTCGCCGCCCCCACTTTCGTTTTCGCCCGGGGACTTTTTGGGGTGGTACGTGGGCTCCAGGCGAAAGTTGCGAGGTCTGGGGGGCAAGAGGCTGGGGCCGTCTGGAGGAGGGGCTAGATACAGGGACCCCCCCCTCGCCCATCGCCGCAGGACCCCCCACCCACGATCCCCCCTCTGGCTGGGGGCGGAGCTGGCGCGCGGGCGCAGAGGGAGACCCCAAGTGGGGAGCCCCTCGCGGGCTCTGCGGAGTTAGCGGGGAGGGCGGGGCTCCCGGGAGAAGGCCCCCCATAACCCGGCCCCCCGCCCCCTCCCCGGGCCAGACCCGAAGCGACGGGAGGGCGCGGTCCCGGGCGCAGGACCCCCGAGCGCGCAGCCCACTGGGGAGCCCGGGCCAAGATGGGGGCGTCCTGCGGGGCTGCGAGGGGCAGGGTTCGCAGCGGCCCCCATGGGGTTCCCCGGCCCGGGCTAGCTCGGCGCGCCAGCTAGCGGAAAATGGCCGCTGCAGAGAGGGGCGGAGAGCGCGCCGCGGCCGCCGCCGGGCGCCTTGAACTTGGAGCCGGGAGGGCGGCGGAGCTCGGCGCGGCGCAGTGGCACCCGCCCGGCCTGCCCTTCGTTCAAACCGTCCCTGTCCCGCCCCCCGGCCGACCCCAGCCTCATCGCGGCTCGCTCCGGGTCCTAGCCCGGAGGGATCACCGGGTCTCCGCCCGGCGCGCCTAAGGCCCGTCAGCTGCAGTGGTTACACTTGGGGGTTCCGGTGTCCGCTCTGTTGGCAACAGTGTCGTCCGCACCTAGAGGGTGCGTGTGGGTCACCTGTGGTCCCAAAAGGGGCAGCAACGGAATCTGCGGGAGCGTCCGTGGTCGGTGCGGCTGGGTAGTCCCGTACCTGTCCGTGGGTCCTGGCGCGTCGTGTCCTCTCCTTTATGTGTCTGTGTCTGCGCATCCACGTGCTTGTGTGTGTTGTGTGTGCGTTAGAGCATTGTGTGGCTGTGGAACAGTATTGTCTGTTTTGGATAACTGGGAGACTTTGCGGTGCGTCCCTGCAGGGTGGTGTTGTGAAACTGTGTGCCTGTGTTTTGGGTCTCGGGGCGTGTGTCCCTGGGTGACCGTGGAATGTCCCCGTGTGAGTGTGCAGCTGTTGGGGGATTGCCAATGAGTAGAGAACTGTGTCCCTCCATGGGACGGTTGGGTGTTGCTATGTACGTGTGACTCTAGAGCTGAGTGTCCCTGGGGATGGGTCTGCATTCCACCCCTACCCTCTGCCTGGCTTTGCCCCCGCTTTCCTTTTTTTCCTGTTACCCTGGCTGCTGTCTGGGGGTCAGGCACTTCCTCTACCTTTGCAAAGCTGTCTCTTCGTGTCATCCCCCTGCTCCCCGGCCCTTCCACTTCCCCACCTTCGGGGTACCCCATCCGTGCGGCCCGAGGTGGTCCGGGCTTGAGGTTCAGGCGCGAGGTGGCGCCGGGATGCGATCACTGGCGGAGACGTTGCTCGCCAGAGGCTGCGCTTGCGCAGGGACCTGCCCCAGGGGGCGGGGCAGCGGGGGTCCTCCCTCCTTCCGCGGCCGTGGAAGTCCCGAGGAGTAAGTGGTTGCAGAAGCACAGGTCAGGATTGGGGAGTGGCCATGGAGACCAGGGGCATCTTGACCCGTCCACAGCCCTACCCCTGCACTTGCCACGGAATGGACGGACCAGTCGGGACGGGCACAGAGTTGTTTTCTCTCCTCCAGGGGAATCCCCGCTGCACCCCAACCCCCGTGTTTGATATAATTTTATAAATATGAAACTCCAAGGACAACCTGGAGTCTACTTTTTTCTTGAAACCTCCATCCCATTTCAGGGGGCTGTTTGGGAAGGAATGAAGAACCAGTCCCCACAGTGACATAACACAAAACACTGGGAGTCACACTGGAGTTATGGCCACCCTCTGCACCTGCTTTCAGCCTCACTTTACACACTCCCACTGCATTCCTGGGCAGTGGATTGCCCTGGCCTTGGGGACACAGCACCCCTCCACCCCTGCCTGTGCACAGCAGCACGAGTGCATATAGTTAGGCTCAGGGCACCCACCCCAACACCTTCATGTACTGATGTCTGCATAACTCTGCACAGACAGGTGCGCACACAGCCACACACAGATGCCCACTGATGCACAGACCCAGGCAGACACAGGCATGAGTACATAGACACAGGCATCTGCACCACATCCTCCCCCCTTTCCATGTCCTCACCATGTCCTTGCAGGGCATGTGGGGGAAAGAGCCCAGCTCTGGGGAGGGTTGGTGGTGACAGCTGTGGTGAGAGGAGCATGGTGTGTGTGCCTGTGTGTGGATGCTGTGAGGGTCCCACTTGTAGGTGTGGATGTGTTTGTAAGTGTGTGTGGTTGTTCAAAAAGGTGGATGTAGTGGTGGATGAGTCTGTGTATTCATACCTGTGTGTGCACTTGTGTGACGGCAGTTGTGTCACATGTGCTTATGAAGAGGCATCTTTTGGGGAGTGTTGTGTTTGTGGCTATGTGTCCGTGTAACTGAGTTCATATGTCTGTGTGATGTGTGTGGGTGGGGGGGTGTTTGTTTCAGCCTGTGTGTCCATGTGTTTATAACCACTTCTCTCTGAGGAGATATTTAAGGCCAAGTCTCTGTGTATGTGTGAATCTGTTTTTATGTGAGTCTCTGTGTGTGTTTGTGTCTCTATATATGTGTATAACTGTGTTTGTGTGTCATAGGGTCTCCGTATCTGTTTCAGTCTGTGTGATGTATGTATATATGTCTCTGTTTGTTGTAGTGTGTGTCTGTGTGCGATGCGTATATCTCTGTGTGTTGTGTGTATCTCTACCAGCCCCAGTGTCAGAGCTAACCTTTACCTCTCTTGTCCCTCCTAGAGCCTGGGTTTCTCATCTGTAAAATGGAGACCAAACAAGACTCTCTGCAAGGGCTGCAGGGAGGTGGCATTGTCACCACCATGCATGTACTAGGGGCTTAGTACATGGGCTGGCCCAGTGCACACTGCACTCTGTGTAAATGTTTCCCTACATCATTGTGTCCTTTTTTTCTCTGGGTGCAGTAGCTTTGGTGTTATTGTGAAGGGAGGGAGACCTAGCCTCCCTGCCTCAGCTGCTGTGTGAATTGCACTCACTTTTCAGAAGTTTCCTTTCAATTACATGAGCCATTGGTGAACATATCCCCAGGAAAAAGTTGCACCCCACTCCAGGGTTGTTACCATCCAGAGCTTTTTTTTTTTTTTGCAGTTTTTTGGCCGGGACTGGGTTTGAACCCACCACCTCCAGCATATGGGGCCAGTGCCCTACTCCTTTGAGCCACAGGCACTACCCACCATTCAGAGCTTTGTCAGAGCATTTGCACAAGTAACAGATACATATCTGTTTAGAGACTACATGTATGTTCTTACAAAGGATACAGTATCTGTGTATTTTCATAAGGATCCAGGTATATTTTCATAAATACTTGTGTACTCTTTTAAAAATTCTAAATGAGGTCTTGAGTTTCCTTGCAGAGTCTACAACAGTGCGTTTCAACCAGGAGTGATTCTGTCCCCAGGGAATGCCTGGCAACGTCTAAAGACATTTGTAGTTGTCATGACTGGGGAGGTGGAGGAACTCCTGGCATGAAGTAGGTAGAGACCAGGGACGCTGCTCAGCACCCTGCAGTGCCCAGGATGGCCCTACCCGGAAAATAATCTGTTTCCAAATGTCCACAGTGCCAAGCGTGGGAAGCTTGCTTTCCCCTTGGTTGTCTCTTAAAGCCCCCTTCACTTGGAAGTCTCTTGTTTTATCCACCTGCATTGTATTCCAGCCTGTGCCCATGCCAAAATTACTGCATTGGCCCCTCACAGGTGGACATGGTAGATGCTTCCAAATAGTTGGCATTAATGTTATTGGGTAGTGGTCAACCCTTCTGTATCTGGGACAATTATAGCAGAGCCTAAGTGTGAATCAATTGTAGGGAGGATACATGTTTATTTTGTAACAGATGAGCCAGATTGTGCTTCAAAGTGCCAGGAGCTGAATCACACATCCACCTTCTGGGCTCTACACACATGTGCGCACACATGCATGCACACACACACACAGATCCAAATCCACCAACTGTTTTTTTATAGAAACTACTATGCACAGGGTACTGCTATTAACCATAATTCAGGTTATTTTCACTCACAACCCAGAGGGTTTCCACCTACCATCATCCTTTTTTTTTTTTTTTTTTGAGGCAGAGTCTCACTTTGTTGCCCTCAGTAGAGTGCCATGGTGTCATAACTCACAACAACCTCAAACTCTTGGACTCAAGCAATCCTCCCGCCTTAGCCTCCTGAGTAGCTGGGAGTACAGGCGCCTGCCATAATGCCTGGCTATTTTTAGAGATGGGATTTCACTCTGGCTCAGGCTGGTCTGGAACTCCTGAGCTCAGGAAATCCACCCACCTCGGCCTCACAAAGTGCTACATCATGAGGGGAGAAGTGTTGGCATTGTGTGGTTAAACTGATGGCTAGAGGAGACAGAGCCAGCAGCAACCCTGCATCACAACTGCCCTGCTCTGTGCATTTAGTGTACCTTCTGTATATGCTGCGAGGCCCCCTCCTACCCCAACTGGGATAGTTGTCTGTGCACATGCCCTTGCAGAAGGGTCTATCAGCTGCCACCACCACCAGTAATATTAACATACCCTGCATACATCCTGGCTAAAGGACTCCAATCTTCCCAGTCTTTCAAGGTGCTTTCTATAGTCATTACCATTTTTACAGATGAGAAAACTAAGGTTCCTAGAGAGACAATCTGTGCTATCTCAAGTTTACCTTTAAAAGGAATCCTACTGTGAAAGGATCCTAAACTGCCCATTGAAGGTTACAGGCAATGGGGGCAGGCATGGAATCTGGGGTGGGGGCTGGTTTCAGCAGGCTAGGAGAATGGCCTGAAGTCAAGTTCAACTTTTAAATGTTTTAAATGTGAATTTTAGATTTTACCTTACATGTGTTCATGGCATGTTTTAATAAAATACTGCTTTATGTTATGTTGGCATTCAGATACCCATACATCCTTCATCCTGGGAATTTATTTATGTATTTATTTATTTACTTACTTATTTAGACAGAATCTCACTCTGGTGCCCAGGCTAAAGAGCCATAACTTCAGCCTAGTTCACAGCAACCTCAGATTCCTGGATTCAGGGAATCCTCCTGCCTCAGCCTCCTGAGTAGCTGGAACTACAGGCGCCTGCCACAATGCCCAGCTTATTTTTCTGTTTTTAGTAGAGATGGGGGTCTTGATCGGGTCTGTTGCTCAGGCTGGTCTTGAACTGCTAAGCTCAAACGATCCTTCACCTCCGCCTCCCAGAATGCTAAGATTACAGGCTCATCCTGGGGCTGTAAATGCCCCCCACTGGTGCACAGTGGGTTAAAAAAAATATTTATGGAGTGCTCATGATTTGCTAAGCACTGTGTGAATAACTTGACCCCTATGCAGTGGGGAGCTAGCAGGGCCGGGGGACAAGCGCTCTGTGAATCCTGCCACTCCTAGCCCAGGTGTCTCACCCTGGGAAAGTGGTGTCTGTTTTCTGGCCCTCAGTTTCCTCTGCTATAATGCAGGATAACTGGGCTACGGGCATCTTGCATGTCCTCTGGGTGGGGGCAGTTGCCCCAGTTGGTGAGAGTGTACCATTTGACCTCAGGACACTCATAGCGATGACTCAAAAAGGCCAACCTTTCTAAGAATGTTTTAGTGGACATTGACTCTACTAAGGGTCATTATGCTTTTAACAACTGACCCCATGGGGTGGGCACTGTTTGCGCCACTTTATTGGGAAGGATACCTGAGGTGGGAAGGAGAGATATGGAAGCCTGAGTGAGGTGGGAGGATTCCGATGTGATTGTTGGGTTGGGGCTCCTGTCATCAGATGCCCTAGGGGACTCAGACTCTGGAGAGGCCAAGTCTGTGCCCTGTTAGTCTAGAGGGAGAACAGCAGAGCTTTGAGAATTTGGGCACCACAGCCAGATAGGCTGGCTCCAAGCCACAATTACCCTCCCTCAGTTTCTGGATCTGTAAAATGGGCACACTGCAGGGCCTGGTGGGAATTACTGGACACTTGGTAAGAGGTTGCAAGGGCTTATTTAGCCAGCTGGAAATGCTTCCTGGACGCCATCCTGGGATGCTGCGGAAATTGAGGGTGCAAGGGTGCTAGGCCAACCTGCCCCCTCCCCTATGGCAGCAGCTGGAGACTGCAGATTCCTGGAGTGTCCCGCGTTATTCTCAGGCCTTTCTGGCCAGGAGAGGGACGCCGAACCCAAGTCCCTCTCTCTGGAAAGCAGTAGCCCCTGTATGGCTATGGTGGGAGAAAGGAGAGAAAGTGCCCTGGGATATCCCTCACAAGGCACCCCTGGGTGTACATCTTTAAGGGGAAAGCCGCGCGCCGGCGCCGGCCTCTGCGCACGTCACTTCTTCATTCTTTCCCTCCCCCCCCTTGGCTCGTTTCTCCAACTTCCCGGCCAGCTCTGGGCGAGGGGTGGGGGTGCGCTTAAAAATCCACCTCTGGCCCCTAAACGTCCAGCAACCGTCCAGTGCCCCCTTCCCCGCTAGGGGAACCGCTGTGGTCCGGGCGTCCGCAGCGCGTTGGTCCAGGTCTGGTGCCCGACCCTGGCAGCAGGCGATTGGAAATTCTGGCGTTAGTGGTGGGGGCCCGAGAGACATGGAGGGGGGGAGGCTTTCCTTCCTCGCTGGCGCCCTTTTTTCCCTCGTTTCTTTGAAAGTTGGATGTTGAGAAGTGGGAGGTTCAGGGTGGGAGGGGAGAAAATTGGGGGAGGGAGGGAAGAGGTTGTCAGAGGGTGGAGAGACATAGAGAGAGACAGAGACTGAGGAGGAGAGACCCAGAGAGAGACCTAGACCGAGAGAGGAGAGCGAGAAGAGAGAGAGAGAGAGAGGCGGGCCCAGGAGAGGGAGACGGGAGGGAGGGAGGAGGGAGACCGAGGGAGGAGGCGGCGGGGAGAGCGCGCCGGCCTCGGCCGCGGGGGGTGGGGGGGGTTGGAAAAATGACTCAGTAAGTTCAGTGAGCCCGCTCCGGCCGGCCCGCGCCTCCCGCCGCGCCCGGGATGTATTCGTCCCCGCTCTGCCTGACTCAGGTACGGCCCGCGCCCGCGCCCCCAGCACCCCAGCCCCACGCCCCCAGCATCCCGGGCCCGGAGTTTTGAAGCCCAAGGAGGCGGGACAAAAAAGGCGCGCGTCCCTCCCGCCACTCGGGCCAGGATGTCCCCTCCAAGGGCTGGGGTCTAGTGGGGGATGGGTCTGGCTAAGAACCCCTACCCTGGAACCCCCACCCCACCCGAGACTCCTGCTCTGTCTCCTCCACCACCACCCCCCCTTCGACTCTCAGGACCTCTCTCTACCCCTCCCGGACGTGGGGGCTCGTTCTGCAGACTTGCCCTCCCCCCACTCGGGACGCGCTCCCCCCTCCACTTCCAGAATATCGGTGAGGGGGCGCCTCCGGCGACCCGAAGGCAGTGCTGTGCGTAAGGCGCCCAGCCTGCCGATGACTGCAATCTGGGGAGTCGTGGATGGACCCTGGGCCTCTTGAGAAGAGGACCCGTCCGCTGTGTCCCCGGATCCTCCCCCCACCAAGGCTGTGCGGGTCCACCCGGCCCTCGGCCGCCTGTCCCCCTGTTATTGGCCCACGTGTGCGTGGAGGGGGAGGGGGCGCTCGAAGTTGGACGCGCCAGGAGCGGGGGAAGGGTGCTCCACGTTCCAGCTTGGTGTCCCCTGTCCCCTCTTCCTCCTCCCGAACCTACCACCACCTCCCCAACACCGTCCTGGTATTTTCGCCGCATGAATTCTGGATTCTGGAGCCGCTACTGAGAGGAGCCGTGAGGCGGGCGTTCTGGGGTCTGGCCCTGGCACTGCGGCGCTGCAGACGCCCTCGCCAGCCCGGCACCTGCCCCTGCCGGCTCCTGCAGCCTCTCACCCCTGGCCATGCTCCCAGAAAGTCCCAACTGAGCCTTGTGCAATGACCACAGGGGTGTAAGGGGAAGGGGCAGTTGTCCCTGCCCCAGACCATTCCCCCAGGGGACGCCTTCTGGCTTCCAACTCCCTCGGAGACCCCCAAGACTGCAAATTCTACTTTCCAGACCTGGCCTTCACCCCCATTTTACTGTGTGTCTTTAGGCTGTGAGATCTGGCCTCAGTTTCCCCAGAGGCAACATGGCTAAGGCTGGCTCTGGAGAGGGGGCAGTGGTGTAAAGTTCAGGCACTGGGAGGTGCAGTTCCAGCCAAGAGCCAGGGGTCCTAAGCAGCACTGTGTGGGGAGTGTGTGGATGCTGAGGCTTTAGGTACCCTACCCCATGTATGACCCTGGGGTCCCCATTTGTGGCAGAATCCTTCTCATTGGCCCCACCAGCTGTCACTGGGAGTCCTTGCCTTCCCACAGGGAATGTGGGGGTTGATGCTGAGGGGGTCTCAAGCCTATCTTCCCCATGATCCCCTGAGTGACCTTGGAAAATTATCCTGCCTCTCTCCAGGCCTCAGTTTCCCTTTCTGAGCAACTTTTGAGGGGATTCTCCCAAATAGACATCTCCTGAAGCTTCCCAAGAACAACCAGGGTTCATCCTTGCCTTGCTGTGTGACCTTGGGAAGACTTCACAATCTCTGGGCTTATGGGATGGGATGGGCACCTCCAAGGTACCCACCACCCTTCCCACACTAGCTCAAGAGAGCCAGGCAAGAGGGCTGAGCAGAGGCATCAGTGTGCCCTGGAATTCCCCTGTGGGAACTGGTCAGAGATGCCTCCATGCAGGTTGCCTGGGGAGAAGGTGGTAAGATCTAGAGCCCTGACTTTGCCCCCAGAGAACTTGCTGGCTCTGCCTCAGTTTCCCTAGGAACAGGGCAAAGATCGCCCAAAAGGAGGGCTTGGGGTGGAAATAAAACAATGGAGAAACTAAAAATTATTCAGGGTTGCTGTATGCAAGAGACAGAGAGACAAGGAGGCAGAGACAGACTGAGAGACAGGAGAGATAGAAGGCTCAGGTATCTCCTCCCCTTAGATTCTCCCACTTACTCCCACCTCTCACCCAAGAGGGGTGCCCTGAGACCACTTAGCTTCCTCTGTAGCCTAAGTGGAATCTCCACTGCTCCTCCAAGGCCAAGCCTGGTCTAGGGTCCCTAGTGGGGGGGCTCAGAAGGACCCTGAATGCTGCATGCAGAACCCCTGACTCCTGGCTATCTGTCTTAGTCTTCTGAATCTCATGCCCCCAATTTCTCTCATCTTGGTCTCTCTTGGTCTCTGTGTGTGTGTGCCTGTTTCTCCCTGTCTCACTCTCTTAGTTACAGTCTCTTTCTATCTCTCTATCTCATTCTCCCTGTCTGTCTCTCCAGTGGGTCTCTGTCTCTTGCAATCTCTTTTCCCTCTCTTTGTCTCTGTGTGTCTCTCCCCTTGTCTCTCTCCCTGTCTCTGTCTCTGGGCCTCCCTCTTCCCCCATCCCCAGCTAATTTTACAACCTGAGCCCAACCTAAAATAGCTCCCTTTTAGCTGATCCGACCCGGATCCTCCTCGGGAGCTGAGGCCGGTGGGGGTAGGGGGGGTGCCTCTGGTGCCAGCCCGCCCTGTGCCACCTGGGCCCTGCCCACAAAGGGGGAGCTGCGTGGCCCTGGAGCATTCTGGGAGCCTGGTCCCAGTCTCAGTGTGACTCAAATGCTTTTTCACTTTTACTCTTAAGAGGAACTGTGCGGAGCTGGCTGCCCATTGCTTCCATAAATCCTGCCGGCGGGAAGGCCGCTCTCCGGTGCTGGGCCTCCTTCCCTGCCACCCTCCTGCTTGCTGCCACCACCACGTTAGTTATTCCGTGTTTGGGGCCAAATCCCTCTTGGCTGCAGGTGCTGAGGATTCCCCAGGCCAGGCATCAGGCTGGGCCTGGGCAGAGGCCACCTCCTCCCACAGCTGTCTGGGCCCCTCCTTCATTCATTCATTCTCTCCTTCATTTCTTTGCCTCATTCTATGTGAAAGCTGCACTTTTTACTGCCGTTTCTCCAGTGGGGAAACTGAGAAAGGGAGCGGTCCTCCCCCAGCCCTCACTTTGGTTTGATTTAATAGATCTTTATTTGGCCCAGGTGGTAGGTGGGGGTTGGGGAGGCAGAGGCAGCAGGTTCCGGATCCAATGTGGATTTTGGAATGGGGGAAGGGTGTTCTGCCAGGGCTGGGGGTGGTGCCCTCCAGCCTCTTAGGAATGGGAGAGGGGCGAAAACTCAGAGAGGCCAGAGAGTACCCCAGATGGCACAGCAAGGCTGGCAGGGCTGTGATTTGGGGTTACTTCTCATCTGGCAGTTTGTCTAGACCTGGACAGATGGGTATTCCCTGTGCCCTGGCCCTACCACCATGATCTGATGGCCTCTAATTTGCTCCCCTAAAAGACACCATCTCTCTCCCTCTGTCTCTCCCTTTCTCTGTTTCTGCTGCGTGTCTCCCTTTCTCTGTTTCTCCCTCCTCCCCTCTCTGCGGTGGAGGTGCCTCAGCCCGCCAGGGCCAGGCGCCCTGTAAATCACAGAAAGCTAGGATTCTGGCCGAGTCAGCGTTCTCTCTTCTCTCTCTCACTCTCTCTCTCTCTCTCTCTCTCTCTCTCTCACTCTCTCTCTCCTGATCTCTCCTGCTTGCACTCTCTCTGTCTGAGCTGTCCTCCCTCCCTGTCTCATGCCAAATGGATGGGAAACGCTGCTCCATGAAGCAGCAGCACCACCACCACCACCACATGTGCACATGTTCATGCCAACTGCACACATAGGCTGCCCCCCTCACCTGGGTGCATGTCTGTGACCACATGTGGCACACACGCATGCACACTCCCTGACACCCATACTGATGGGAACACAGTACTGCAGTTCAAATCAAGTTCCCTCTCCCAGCCATGTGACTCTGGGCAAGTAACCTACCCATCTTCCCAGCCTCACCTTGAAATGAATTACCTCCTCAGGCTGAGGATTCAGGAAGGCAGGACACTGCTGAGGTGCTTAGTGCATGGTCTGGCACACAGTAGGTGCTCAATAAATTCTAGTTGTATCATGAATGAATGAATGATTCCATTGGTTGAGAGAAGGGATTTTGGTCTTCCTGAGCCTCCGTTTCTCTCCCCACATAAAAATGGGGGACATAATCATGCTTTCCTTGGATACTTCACCCTGGTATACAGTAGGTGCCAGATAAGTGCTGCTATGATTGTGGCTATTGCTACACTAATAATTGTGTTAAACATCACATGGGCATTTTCTAATTTATCTTCTCTTTGTTTTGTCGCTATTTGTTCAGTGTGAACCAGGCCTTGTGCCAGGCAATAGGGACAGTTGGTGACTGACCTGCGTGCAGACCCCCTGGTGCTTTTCTGTTAGTCTTTTCTCTCTTGCCAGGCCATGTCTAGTGTCTCCCCAGGTTTGACCAGACCTGGGTGGACACCAACATTCTTTGTACCTTGTGTGTAGGGGGTGAATGGTGGTAGCTTAGCAGAGGGTGGGATTGTTTCATTGATGATCTAGTGCCTTGACTGCCTTGGCTGCTTCCTTGGTGCAGCAGTGAACAAAGCAGATAAAATCCGTGCCCTGACAGTTCAGGCAGGGGAGTTGGCAAGAAACAAGGTGACAGGGCAGGACCTGGCTGCTGCTTTGGCTGGAGCTAGCCTCCCTGAGGACATAGCAAGTGTGTGACTAAGTAAGGAACAGGGAGCCACATGGGATTCAGAGAGAGCATGGGAGGGGCAGAGGGGGTGTGCTTCAAGCTCTAGACACAGACCATGTGCTCAAGGGCCCAAGAGTGGGGCCAGGGGCTCAGGAGGCCCAAGGACAAGTTCCAGATCAGCTCCTTCCTCTGACTTTGGGTAAATGACTTCAGTGCTTGGTGCCTTAGTATCTTCCTCTGGACAGTGAGTGTGATGACAGTTCACATTTTGTAGAGTTGATAGCTCAACACTTAGACTCTAAAAGGTAAAACCTCACACTGTTACTCTCCCCTACCTCCCAGGCTCTCTGACTCAGTTCTCATTATCCTCCATGGACACCAAGGCACAGAGATGGAAATCAGGAGCTCCAGGGCTCAGTCTGCTGACTCACTGGTCCCTCTGGCAGGGAGTGGCCACTCTGGACTCAGTTTACCCAAATTCCTCACTCGAGCCCATAAGGCCATGCACGACTTTCCCTATCTCCTTCTGTCCTCCCCTTCTCCTTCTCTCCCCACCTCACTCTGCTCCTGCCACATGGGCCTCCTCACTGTGCCTCCAATATACCTGGTCCCACCCTGGGGCCTTTGCATGGGCTATTTTCTGCGTTTGGAAACCTCCTACCCTGAATTGTCATCTTTGACATCTTCATTCAAGTGTCTCTTCCTGCAAGAGACCTTCCTGGACCACTTTCAGCTAAAGAACAACCCTCCCTCAGGGATTCCCTGGCCCCCTAATTCTTTAAATTTCCTCAGAGCACTTTGCTCAACTGACATTTTAGTACATATTTGTTGACTTATTGACACATGCCTCAGATCAAGATCTAGGTGAGGGTTGAGCCCAGGCCAGTGCCAAGTCCTCAGCACAGTGCATGGGGCTTGCATACAGTAGGCATTCAGTATTTGTTGAACAACCAAATAAATCCTTCCTTCATGGGGTTAGATAAGAGCTGTTCACAAGCTCTGATGCTCTGAGCTTGGGGAAAGGAGTTACCCAAGGTTAGGAGCTCTGACACTGGTGCCAGATGGGCCTGGAGTTGAATATGAGCTCTGCCGCTTGATAGCCATGTGACCTTGGACAAGTCACCCAACCCAGGCAGGCATTGGAAGCAGGGCTTTGAAGGATGCATAGGAGTTTGGAATAAGTGGTTAGGTAGTAGATGAGATACATTCTCATTAAGGATTGTTGAATCACTTTCATCTAGAAAACTTTTAATTGGAGTTTTATATCCTAGTTTGCTGGCCTGGACTTTCAGGGTGGGAGGACCACAAGAACTCTGAGAAAGGGACATAGCCTCTCTCAGTGCACAGTTGCCTGACAGGGCTTGGACCCAAATGTGTACCTCTCAGCTGTTGCTGCCCTCTTTGGACAAGGAGCCCCAGTGGGCCAAACTGGGGTTTCTGGGAAAGGCCTGGCGCCTTGTTTCCCCTGTCCTTTTCCATCTCTGGTTATGAGGGCAAAGAATAAGTCCCCAGTCTCCATAAGACTCCAATATTCCTTTCTGTCCATTGAACAGAATGAGAAACTAAGTCTGCATCATACAGACAGTGAAAAGGAGACTAATGTCCTCCTTCCTTGGCAGTGGGTGCCTCAAACCCTGGGCCTAAGTGTTGGAGAGCTGGACTCACTTTATGGTTCAGGCTATGTCTGCAGGAACCTTGGGGAAAGGCTGCTTGAAGGAAGGGACACTGGAGACAGGACATTGAGGGATATATAGGAGTTTGGGAGTATTCTTAGCATTTAGTCTGCCTTGGTCTGCCTTGGCTGCCTCCTTTGCCCGTTCAGCCTTTGAGGGCATTGGGAGATACCTGGGGAAGAGGCTCTGATTGTCACAGATCTTGTAGGACAAAGAGTGGCAGGCCCTGTCTCTTACCTGGTCTGACCTCCAGGGAAGAATGAGGGAGGATGGGGCATCAGGTCCTTGACCCAGTTACCGGCTGTTTGTCTTCTTGCCTCCATGACTAGCCCAGGTCACCAGTGACGTGGGCTCCCACCTCTGCCTGCCTCTCTGGCACCTGTCCCCAGAAAAGGCATAGAGAGGGGTAGGAGCCTCAGAACCAAGAGGTGCCCAGACTGAGAGAAGGAATTCAGGGGGAGAGGAAGTCAGAGAGATAAGGGGCTTCAGAGAGAGGAGGAATCTGGGGTCCAGTTGTCCCTGCCCCCCTCACTGACACCTCTGTCCAGCCACCTTTTGTCATAGCCCCACCTTGACACTATTGTCCTGCCCACCTGGCACCCCCTCTGTGGGCAGTGACCTGTGCCTCTATCGATCCCTCCACCCCCATCCTACCACCACCCTGCTCCTGGCTTCTATGACCAGATGGCCTAGGCTCTGGTCTCAGCTATTCTGACCAGCTGTGTGACCCTGGACAAATTGCTCCATGTCTCTGGGTCTTGGATGTCGATCAGCATCCAGAGACAGGAAGGGACGAGGTTGGCTGGGCATTGTGATGCCCTCCCCCCACATCCTCTGTCCGTATTAGCAGGTCAGCTTATGGCTGGGGTGACCAGTAGAAAAGGGCTCCCAGGTCCACTCCCAGCTGCAGCTGTTATGATGACTCATGCTTTGGGGGACATTGGGGTGGGGGAGCTGGGCTGGCACAAGCTGAGCCCCGTCCTGCCTCACCCTGGTCTCACCAGGTGGGAGGCTATTTTCAGAGCCTCAGTAATAGGTGAAATCTGATGTTCCGGCTCCCGCCCTGTGACACCCCATGGCCAGAGGTGGCCCAAGGGGAAATGGAGCACAGAGCAGGGAGGGCGTTCAGGGGCAGAGGTGCTGTGTGTGCCCAGCTAGAAGATAGGCTGGGGTCAAGAATAGCTATTTCTTTCTCCAGAAGCCCCCAGTGTTGGGAGAACAGGCTGTGCTGAGAGTAGGGCTGATGGCCTTCAGGGCAGTAAGGCTTCTGGTTCTTATTCTCACACAGGCGCTGAGACCCCATGAGACCTTGGCTGGGTCTCTGCCCTTCTTTGAGCCTCAGTTTCCCCACTACACAGCAGGTAGTAGTAGGGTCTCAGGCCTTTTTCTGCCTCCTGGCAGATTGTGGGCAATGGAAGTAATCCTAACAGCAATATTTCAGTAGTAAGAAAAGTAATAATAGCAATGCAAATAATAATAATAACAATAATTGTAGTAGTAATAATAATACAGCCTTTTGGGAGCAGGAGGTGGATAACAGGGTCTGTGTGCAGGAAGGAGATATCACCCCATCTAGAAGCCCAGCCCAGCCCAGCCCAGCCAAGGGCAGGGGGGTGGGAAGGAAGTTTTTCTTCTCTTTGTCTTCTTTCTCCTCGAATTTCTCCCACCTTGAGGCTGAGAAATCAGGTCCCAGGTGTTCTGCAGATTCAGTCTGCCTTGTTGAACAATGTGGAGGTGGGACCAGTCAGGACAGGGTCCTGGCTACTGCCCTTCTATTGCTGTCTGAGGGGCCTGACTGAGGTTGCTGCTGTTTTCGAGGTAAAGTCAGACGAGTATATATGTTCTAGACCCACCTCTGCCCCTCATAGCTGGGTTCCTTCTTGGGGCCTCAGTTTTCTCACCCATAAAAAGGGTTTTATGACCATCCTTAGCCATCAGTTAGTCATAATGGGAGTGGGTGGCTCAGCTCTGGCCAGGTCTCAGAGCCTCCCTGGGCCTCAGTTTTTCCAACTCTTCTTGCATTCATTGAGTGACAGTGTCTGCTCAGCCCTGCTGTAGGCATTAGAGGATGTGACGGCTCACACTACACCACAAGGGGTTTGCAAACTACAGCCTGGGGCTGAATGCTTGACATGTTTTTGCAAATAAAGTTTTATTGGTACATGGTCACACATCACTGACATCTCCTCCATGGCTAATTTTGCACTAATATGAAGAGCTGAATAGTTGCTGGCAGACTGGATGTCTCACAAAACTTAATCACAGTCGGGGTGGCACCTGTGGCTTAGTGAGTAGGGTGCCGGCCCCATATACCAAGGGTGGTGGGTTCAAACCCAGCCCCGGCTGAACTGCAACAAAAAAATAGCCGGGCGTTGTGGCGGGCATAGTCCCAGCTGCTTGGGAGGCTGAGGCAGGAGAATTGCGGAAACCCAAGAACTGGAGGTTGCTGTGAGTCCTGTGACGTCATGGCACTCTACCAAGGGCGGTAAAGTGAGACTCTGTCTCTACAAAAAAAAAAACAAAAACGTAATCACTGTCAGGTTCTTTAGAGTAAAAGTAAAAGTTCTATAGGCAAAGAATGGGTCCATGACAACCCCATTCTCCCAACCTCAGTTTCCCCCATCCGAACAATGTGTCCTCCATTAGCCTACCTGGGACCCTTAGCTCCCACTTTCTGTATAATGGACTTCAAGATGGTTCTCCATGAACTTCTGCTTTGGCCTGTACCTTCCACACAGTCCAAGCCTCAGTTTCCTCAGCTAGGCAATGGGTTTTTACAGGTTCCCCACTGCTGAGTCACCTCTGGCTTCAGTTTTCCTCTGTGGGGTGGATGGGTGTGCTGTGGCCCCCTGCCCACATCTGCCAAGCACTACTCTGCACTTGATGGATTTGTCCAGGCCCCTTCTGGCCTCAGTCTTTTCAGGCAGGGCAGTAAGTCCCCACCTCCTGCTGACCTCTCGCCTCTCTACTGGCAGGATGAGTTCCACCCGTTCATCGAGGCCCTGCTGCCTCACGTCCGGGCCTTCGCCTATACCTGGTTCAACCTGCAGGCGCGAAAGCGCAAATACTTCAAGAAACATGAGAAGCGGATGTCAAAGGACGAGGAGCGGGCAGTGAAGGATGAGCTGCTGGGCGAGAAGCCCGAGGTCAAGCAGAAGTGGGCGTCAAGGTTGCTGGCCAAGCTGCGCAAAGACATCCGGCCCGAGTGCCGTGAGGACTTCGTGCTGGCCATCACCGGCAAGAAGGCGCCAGGCTGCGTGCTCTCCAACCCTGACCAGAAGGGCAAGATGCGGCGCATCGACTGCCTGAGACAGGCCGACAAGGTGTGGCGGCTGGACCTTGTCATGGTCATCCTCTTCAAGGGCATCCCTCTGGAGAGCACCGATGGCGAGCGCCTGGTCAAGGCGGCGCAGTGTGGCCACCCAGTACTCTGCGTGCAGCCGCATCACATTGGTGTGGCCGTCAAGGAGCTGGACCTCTACCTGGCCTACTTTGTGCGTGAGAGAGGTGAGACAACCACAGGGTTAAGGCGCCTTGTGGGGCGGGAGAGAGTCTTAGGGGGAAGGCAGGTGGCCTGTGAGGATCTGAAGGCAGAGGCAGGATTGCACCTCCATGTCCAATGGAGGTGAGTGAAGACTGTCGCAGAGGGTCTGAGGAGTAGAATATGGCACTGTTGGGAGCAGAGATGAGGAAAAGAGAGAGATGAAAATCTTAGCCTTCTGAGGAAAGCTGAGGTATTCTTGGGGTTGCATTCTGTGAATGCTTGTTGATTGATTTTCAGACCATGCCAGTAGTTAGGTCTTGTGGGTCCGGCCCTTTTAGCCAGGTGTTGCTGGTAGTCTAATGCCTGATCTTGAGACTAGCAGGGTTTGTGCAGGGTGGGAGGGATCCATGGTGGCTTCCCAGAGGAGGGGGCACAGCTGAGTTCAGCTCAGGATGACTAGGCAGCAGCAGACATGGGGGTATCACCAGTGGCAGGGCAGCCTGGGCAAAGGTGGGAGGCCAGAGGTGCCTTCTGGCCTCTCAAGGTTGCAGGTCCTTGTGCCAAGGTTGAGAGGGCAGTGGGTTTTGTTGCCCTGCCAATTCCTGGCTGTGTGGTCCAATCAGGGCTCAGTCTCCATCTCCCCCATCTGGAGGTTATCAGAGTCCCAAGCTTGCTGGAGCTATTGAGCTTTGATGAGGTCATGGGCTGGAATACCAGCCTTTCATGAGGAGAGCATCTGCTGGGACTATCTTCATGTGGACAGAATCAAGTGCCCCCAGAGACCTGAATGGGCACACACCACTCCCCAGACACGCCCACTCAGGCCAGGGTTGGCACATGCTGGGGGAGTATGTCAGATGGTGTCCCTAACACAGACACAAACGAGCTGCAAACTCAGCCCTGGTCCCCCACCCTGGCAGCCCCCACATGAACACAGGTGGTTTCCTAGCCTGGGAGGAAAGGGCATGTGCAGGAACTGGGGGCAGGGCAGGACCCTGGGGCCAGACTGTCCAGGCTCCAGATGTAGCCCTGTTCTCTCTTTTGCTATGCCTCGGTTTCCTCCTTGGTACAGCAGGAATAACATAGCTGCAGTGTTGGTCTAGTGTTGATTAGACAAGGTCAAGGACTCCCTATCTCCAGGCTGTGTGGGAGGGAAGGAGAGCAGGGCAGAGCCTTACCCAGTCTTGAACTTCAATCGTTGACCCTGACCTTAGCATCTATCCCCTCCCCTATCACCTCCCAGGAGCAACAAACCCACCAGGGCCTGTAAGTGAAGCAGCATTTAGGGTCACAGTGGAGGCAGAGAGGTGTACAAGGTGACAGTCTGTCATAGGGAGGGCAGCCCTGCAGCTCTGGTTGCCATTCAGGTCCAGGTCTCCCTCTCCCACCTCATCCATTCGCTGCTCCCAGCCCCACCCCCACCTCCTCCACGCTGAGCTGATAAAATTTTGAAGCTGCTTTCTGCTGCAGTCAGCACAATCTCCAGGCACCTCCCCTCCCCCAGCCAGCCCCCTCCCCCTCAGCTCAGCAGGCCAGCCAGGCCTTTGGGCCTTCCAGATAGGAGGTGTCCACACCTTTGCCTTTGCATCCTCCCTCCCTTCCCATCCAGCCTACTCCATCATTCCCCAGGGACGTCCCTGTCCCAACTAATGCCAGTGGACCACACTTTTCACCCCACCAGGTCCCCATCCTGGGTGCACCCCGGTTTCCTGGGCATGAGGGTCAGGGTGAGAGCTGCCTGCTGACTGGGTGATGTGGGGCAAATTACTTACCCTCTTTGTGCCTCATTTTCTTCTCTATAAAATGGGAACTTGAGAATGGCCACCTTACAGGGAATATTGGGTGTCCTTGAAAAATGCTCAACAGATAACCCTCATAGGATCATCAGCACCAGGCACAAAGCTGAGGTCCTCCCCCTTATGTGACCTAAGGTGGGATCTCAGAGCCAATAGAAATATACAAACACAGAGACACAGAGACTGTGAGAGACAGGGAGCCCTGGAGACATGGTGAGATGTACACACAGGTCTTCCCTGTCTACAGACAAGGCCTGGCTCCCCACTTGCCCTCACCCCAGTTCTTAGGCTCCCTGTCTCTCCTGGGGATGTTAGGTGGATTGATTGGGCCTACAGGAGAAGCCCAGGCCTCCATCTTTGAGTTTATTTTGAAGGACAGAGGAGTAGGGAGAAGCCCTGATAAGGTCCCTTCAGCTCTGGGGCTGCCAGTGGTCAGAATTCAGGGCATCTCCTGGGACAGAATTTGGCTACTCCTGCATCCATCTGGCAGCTTTGTGGCCACAGGAGGGCCTGGACTGTGGTGTTTGCCCTGGGGGTGACCTAGGGAAGAGCTTTGGGGCCCATGATGGAGGGACGTGAGCTCTACTTAAGGGCATCAGTGGAGGCCTGCACTTTGGTGGAGGCCATGTGCAATTGAGTGGGACATGAGAATATAACAATGTCAGGTGTTGACAGGAAAACAGAGCAGGGGAGAGATGTGGAGAAGAGCTGAGGGGCTGCTTTGGGTGGGGAGAGTCCCTCAGAGGAGGTGACTTTAGAAATGAAGTCTGGAGGTGCAAAGAGTGGAGTGAGGGTGCACCAGGCAGGGGGTACAGCCAGTGCAAAGGCCCTGAGGCTGCAATGGGCTGGGGGCAAAGTGTGGAGCCTGCAGGGAATGCTGGAGGGCATGAATGGAGCTAAGGTAGGGGGCCTTGTTCTGAGAAGGAACCTGGAGGAACCAGGGCTCAGAGAGGGAAACCGCCTGCCTGTTCAGGGCCTGTAGCCCAGTTGGGCCTCCCCCACCCTTTCTGATGGCCTGAGAAACCTGAGGCGCGGGCGGGCACTGTGCCAGGGCCAGGCAGGGGAGGGGCTGCCAGGCCCGCCCGCCCCGGCAGCTGCCAGCCTGTCCCGAGCCGCCAGCCCAGATGGTGCCCATCTGCTGATGCTGCCACCATGGGGCCAGCCTCTTATTCCCGCCTTGTGTGGTGCCAACCACTCGTCCACAGTGCAGGGCAGGGGCTGGCCTAGGAAGCTTGAAGCTGCTAAAGGGGTTGCCTGGGGTGGGGGCATCCTAAAGAGGGTGGGGAGAAACTTGGGGAGAGGGGAGGCCCCCAACCCCTCCTGGATGAAATTGGAAGGAAATAATACCAATAGTGGTAATAGTAACAGCAAACCCTATTGAACACTCTCTGCTTGCCAGGCTTAGGGTGTGCTGTGTATCTTAACCAGTTTAATTCTCTCCACCACACCAGGAGGAAGGGGCTCTTACCTCCTCCCATGTTTCAGATAAGGAAGCAGAGGCCCAGAGATAGGCAATCACTTGCCCAAGGTCACATAGCTCTTAAGAGGCAGAACTGGAATGAGAATTCAGGGATCCTCAAAAAGAAAAAGGATTGAAAATTCTTCAACAAAATAAACAACAACAACAACAAAAACCAAATGTAGAGTATAAATGTCTTAACACAATAACTAAGAAAATGCCATGAAGGCTATGTTAACCAGTTTGATAAAACTATTTCAAATTGTATATAAAACCAGCACATGGTACCCCATGATTGCATTAATGTACACAGCTATGATTTAATTAAAAAAAAAAAAGGTACCCATTGAGGTTCTCTGATGGAAGCTACACCCTCCAAGCCATGCAGATCATAAAAGCAGGCCATGAGAGTATAGTAACTGAAGGAATGGACAGGGATGAGCTGTGCTCCAGCACCTATTGTGCCCAAGTACTGGGCCTGGGTCTCTATAAAGCATGCCTGGGACTTGATGGCAGGAGAAAGAGGCTTAGCCTGGGAAGCCTTAGGAGACCTCTGATTTTAGTGGTCTTCACCCCAGCACCTGTGGCCTGCTGACGAGACAAAGCGTGACCATGGAGACATGTTGCAGGGCCCATTTGTGTGATGGACACGACTTTGAGCCTCAGTTTTTCTATGTGTGGAATGGGGAGAATGCGAACTATACCCATGACATTGAAGATTGGAGTCAATGGTCCCTAAAAAGCATATAGGAGGCACTCCACAAATGATCATTTCTGTCCTGGATCTTCTTTCCAGCCCCAGGAGGGAGGTAGGAATGTCCTGGTTCTGCCCTGGCCACCTCTCCATGTATCTGGGCAGCAGAGGGGTGAGGGGCTCCTTGCAGCAGCCTGGCATAGCTCCTGGGGCTGAGCAACCAGGTGTACTCATGTCTGTCTACGCAGGGAAGGTGGCTGCGGGGTGAGAGGCACAGATGCCAGCTGATTGTGTATTTATAGCAACAGCAGGAGGTCTCTAGGCTCACAGACAGTGGTGAAGAGGGCCAGACAGGTGGGAGTTCCACAAACATAGCAGGTGAGGAGTCTGTGAGGGCCAACCAGGGAGCTGGGCAGTGTCGGGAAGAGTTTGGGGCACATTCTGTGGCCAAATGGGGTCCGGCTTCAGGTCTCTCCATTCAGGTGCTGCACAACCTTTGGCAAATGGCTCCACTGCTCTGGGCCTCAGTTTCCTTTCTTGTAAAGTGGGATGATTCTAACAATAGCCACCTGACAAGGTTGTACAAGGTTAAATCAGTATGAAAACAGCGTGAGAACAGAGTCTGGTATACACTCAGTGCTCAAAGAGGATGTGTTGCCTGAAAAAGGAACAAGTCTCTGATGCAGACTAGAGCATGAATGAACCCACAGGACAGGATGCTCGGTGACAGAAGCAGACACAGAAGGACACATCCTGTGTGATTCCACTCACAGGAGGTTCCTCAGAGTTACAGAGACAGGAAGTAGAATGGTGGTGCCAGGACCTGGGAAGGGGGTAGGAGTTAGTGTTTCATGGGGACAGTTTCAGTTTGGGAAAATGAGAAAGTTCTGGAGATAGAGGGTGGTGACAGCTGCACAGCAATCAATGTGAATGTACTTGATGCCACTGAACTGTGCTCTTAAAAATGATTAAGATTTATAAATTTTATGTTACCTATATATGTGTATATATATATATATATATATATATATATTTTTTTTTTTTTTTTTTTTTTTAGACAGAGTAGAGTGCGGTGGCACTCAAGCTATCACCCTGGGTAGAGTGCGGTGGCATCACAGCTCACAGCAACCTCCAAGTCCTAGGCTTAAGCGATTCTCTTGCTTCAGCCTCCCAAGTAGCTGGGACTACAGGCGCCTGCCACAATGCCCAGCTATTTTTTGGATGTAGTTGTCATTATTGGCAGGCCTGGGCTGGATTCGAACCCTCCAGCTCCAGTGTACGTGGCTGGCATCTTAATCACTTGAGCTACACGTGCCGAGCCATGTTACCTATATTTTACCATAAATTTTCAAAATTATTTTTGTTGATAATAATGTTATACATCATAGTGTAATCATAAATAATAAACAATAGTTACATTTAATTGTGTTAACAATGAGTAGTAAAAATAGTATCTGTGGTGACAATATAATAGTTGTTATTATTGGCTCGGCGCCTGTAGCTCAGCAGCTAGGGCACCAGCCACATAAACCGGAGCTGGTGGGTTCAAATCCAGCCCAGGCCTACCAAACAACAATGACAACTACAACCAAAAAATAGCCGGGCATTGTGGCAGGCTCCTGTAGTTCCAGCTACTTGGGAGGCTGAAGCAAGAGAATCGCTTAAGCCCAAGAGTTTGAGGTTGCTGTGAGCTGTGATGCCATGGCACTCTACCCAGGGCGGCAGCTTGAGACTCTGTCTCAAAAAAAAAAAAAAAAAGTTGTTATTATTATCATCATTATTGTCAACATTACTGTGGTTCTCATCCCAGCTCTGCCTTCTAGCCAGCTGTGCAACCTTGGACGAGTTAGCTCACATCTCTGTGCCTTTATTATCTCCTCTGCGGAGTGAGCCCGGGGGTATCAATATAGATAAGCAATTCAAATAAGACAATACCTATGAAAAAGGCCAAGCTTCTAGCAAGTGGTGAGTGCTAGAAATGGTGGGCTCTTCTGTGAGTCGGTCTCCTCATCCTTTGCAGATGCCCCTGCCCCAAGTCCCTGTGTGACATCTACATGCATGAATGCACGCGTGTGGATGCTTGTGGGCAGTCCCTTAGTGTGTCCTTGTCCATGCAGGTGGGCCCCAGCCCTCTAAAGAGCCAGCAGAAGGGGGAGGCATTTCTTTGCACCTGCGGCTGCCACCCCTTCTGTTGGGGCTGCAGTTGCCACCCTGGCCCAGTGCCCAGGAGCCTGAGGGGAGGCTGAGGGCAGCTAGGGACATCTCCATGTCCCCCCTGCAGTCAGCTGCCAGACCAGCCCCTCTCCTTCCAGTAGAGCTTGGGCAGGAAGTCACAGATGGTCAGAGTTGGTGAGGGGTGAACAAGGGAGCACTTGGGGACACTGGATGTCTTTTTCAAATGGGGGGAGTGAGGCCCCGAGAGGAATGGGGCATTGCCCAGAGTATCTGGGAAGGGATCTTCCTCCACTTCCTTCTGTCTGGTCTTTATGTCCTTCTCACTGTTCCAGGGCAACTTAGAGGAGGGGTAGGACAGACAAAGGAGGGAGCCTGGTATCTCAGGATAGCAAGTGGAAAGGGAGAATGTGGGTTTCCAAGGAAGGCATGCTCTAGAATCCCAAGGCTGAGCTGACTTCTAGATCCTCCAGGGGACATGTCCTAAAATTCCCAAGGCCTAAGCTCTAGAATTTCTTCACCTGGCGTTCTGATCACCCAGGTGATTCTAGAATTCTCCTAGGTGGGATCCAGAATAGCCTGGTCCAGTAGAAACAGAATTCAAACTACATTGGTAATTTATTTTTTTTCTGATATCCACACTTCAAACTCTTGGGCTGAAGTGATCCTCTTGCCTCGGCCTCTCAATGGGGGGCTGATATTTTAAGCATGTTCTTGGCCACTGACCACAGGTTCTAGATTTTTTTTTTTTTTTTAGACAGGGACAGGGTCTCACTTTATTGTCCAGGCTGGAGTGCAGTGGCATCTTCGTAGCTCACTGCAGCCTCCAACTCCTGGGCTCAAGTGATCCTCTTGCCTCAGCCTCTTGAATAGCTGGGAGTACAGGCATGTGGCACCATGCTGGGTTAGTTATTCTATTTTTTTGTAGACAGAGTCTTGCTGTGTTGTCCAGGCTGGTTTCAAACTCTTGGCCTCAAGTGATCTTCCTGCCTCAGTCTCCTGAGTAGCTGGAACTACAGGTGCCTACCATCCCACTTGGCTCCTTTTTCTACTTCTTTTTAATCTTCTTTTTTTTTTTGTAGAGACAGAGTCTCACTTTATTGCCCTTGGTAGAGTGCCATGGCATCACACAGCTCCCAGCAACCTCCAACTCCTGGGCTTAAGCGATTCTGTTGCCTCAGCCTCCCGAATAGCTGGGACTACAGGTGCCGGCCACAACACCCAGCTATTTTTTTGTTGCAGTTTGGCCGGGGCCGGGTTTGAACCTGCCACCCTCGGTATATGGGGCGGGCACCTTACCAACTGAGCCACAGGTGCTGCCCCTTTTTCTATTTTTAATAGAGACTGGGATCTCACTGTTGCTCAGACTGGTCTTGAACTCCTAGCCTCAAGTGATCCTCCCACCTCACGCTACCAGAGTGCTGGGTTTACAAGCATGATCCACTGTGCCCAGCCCAGGTTCTAGAATTTTCAACATTGAGTTTTGACATGCCCAAGTGCAAGTTCTAGAGTTTTCTGAGCTGGATTCTAGAATATTCAGGGGCAGGGTCTAGAATTCTCTGGCTCAGATCCAGAAAACTCTGATCAGTGTTGAGTAAGCTTGTCCTTAGGCACCAGTTGACTGAGCAGGAGAATATTCTAGAAAAGATGCAGAAGAAGAGTGATGGGAGGAGAAAGGAGATAGATTGTGGTTTCTTTAAAGTTTCTCCATACTGGTTGGGGCTGGATTGGGGGCTCTGATGTGGTGTGAGGTCTTTAGGCCCAAGGAGAGCAGTTTATGGGAGTCCACTGCTGTGAGACCCTGGAACCAGGTGGGGCCAGGAGTATGGAGACTTTGTTTAAACCCTGGTTAATGCTCGTTATTTATTGGATGCGGGGCCATGGGAGCCCAGCACACATGTGTTTCCAGGAGGCTGTTATGGGGCCACCACAACCACATCTGGATCCCAGCAGGTCTGCCTCTTCCCAGCTGTGTGATCTCAGGCTCAGGAGGACACCAGGGCCACTCCCAGGCCACAGCTGGCAGTACTTCAGGTGAAGGCAGCAACTGTGATTGTCAATTGTCAGTTGTGTTACCTAGTGGGAGGTGTGCATGTTTGGGGTGTTGGGGTGCATTTACAGGAGAGCTATAGGTGTACTAAGGGTTTGCTAAGGGCCTAGCTCATCTAAGCTGGACTTATTGTCACCGCCTGCATTTAACAGATGGGGAAAATGAGGCCCAGAGAGGAAAAGTCACTAAGGTCTCAGCTAAGGGGCAGAGTCAGGATTCAAACCTGGGTCTGGGAGACCCCAGGACCCCCAACAGGCCTGAAGAGGGGCCTGTATGTGAGGGACTTCTCCAGAATGTCACAGGATCCTGCTTTTGAGCTTTAGTGCTGGTGAATGGGCAACAGGTTCAACTGGATCAAGGAACATCTTTGGGGGCTGCATCCTGGCTGGGGACATGGGCAGACCTCAAACCAGGGAGGTGGGATATGCAGCCAAGGCCAAGTGTCTGTCTGTCTCTGTCTCTGGGGCTCTCTGTCTCTATCTCTCAGCCTATCTTTGTTCCCACCGTAACCCCCTCCCCAGTCTCTCCTAGCCTTGCCAGTCTCCACCCTACCCCCAGCCCACCCCGTGGGCTGCCCGGAGGTGGCAGCAGGCAGCTGAATGGGCCTCTTGTTCCTGGCCACACCCGCCCCTTGGGGTCACCCTGGGACATGCCCAGGCAGCTTGATGCCTTAAAGGGCCAGCGCCCAGAGAGAAGGGGAGGAGGGGGGCTGCCTCCACTGCCAAACTCCAAAGATGTGTGGGTTGGGAGGTCTAAACCCTGCCACCCCAACCCCACGTGGTCAAAAGGATGGACTTGGGGCCAGGGGAGGGCTTCCTGGAGAAGGGGATGTGATAGGGCTTGGGTTCCTCCTTGGATAAATCTTTTCTTCCTCAGCCTCAGTTTCCTGTCTATTTTAGGGGAAACTGTGCCCACCTACCCCATGAGTCCTTGGGCAGACCAAATATTACCCTTCCCCAGGCCAGGATTTGGTACACAGTCAGCGCTCTTCCTGTGCCCACTGCTCAATGATGGAGCACCTGCTGTTTCCATGTTGCATTCATCTGGTGTGTGGACTAGGGCAATTATTCCTCACCTTTCTCTGTGCCTCAGTTTTCCTCACATGCAGAACAAGGCAATAGCTGACCCTTCTTTACAGAGAGCTTTGCAAGGATTGAGTTAATAGAATCCAGAGGGTATCAGGGCAGGGCCCAGTGCCCAGTGTTTCCTTCATGATTGCATTTACTGAACTCCGGCTGCATACCAGATCTTGCTGAGAAAGCCCGTTTACAGAGAGGGGAGCTGAGAGATTTACCACACTCCAGATTTCACTCCAGCATCATCCCTGTCTCCCTCTTTTCAGGGCTGTGCAGCTTCCGGCTACTGACTTGCCCTCTCTGGGCTTAAATTTCACCTTCAGAATTTCACCTTCAGAGCAATGGGACCAGCCTTATCCATTCAGACTAGCAATCACCTTCTCCTGCCTGGCTTGGGGGGGCACTGTCTCTGGGGATTTGGGGATCCCTCAGGCAGGAGTTGATCCAGAGGGCCTTGAACCCAAACCTGAGTTGTATCTGGTGGCTGCTGTGGGTGCCCTCAGTGCTTTTGTGCCCCAGGCCAGCCCCACAGACAGCCCAGGACAGGTTGCTGCCGGATGGACAAGCCTGTTCCCTTGCTTCCTTATGTAACCAGTTTATGCAAGGGCAGCTGGCCCGCTTACATAAGGGGAGGCCGGGCCAGCGCCCAGCTGGGGAGGGGGAGGCTCTTAAAGGGGCCGGTGTCCCCCACATCTCCCCTCCACAGGCCCTGGCGCGAACTCATTTGGGAGCCTTATAAATCCTGGTAACTCTATGCCCACCAATGCCATCGCTGCCATCATTATGATTATTGTTGTTGATGTTATTTCTCATCACTGTATTCTTTCCCAGGTACAGGGGGTCAGCCAAGTAGGGCACAGTGCCCCTCTGTGTGAGGCCAGATGTTTGGTCTATGATGCTGGTTCTGCACATGATATTCAGTTGGTCCCTTCTCCCTCTGAGCCTCTTTCCCCATCTGGGCAATGGGGGATGTCAGTGAAAGAAAGTAGAGAGGTATCATGAGGTCCTACCTCTACAATCTGGTCACTGTGTGACCTCAGGCAAGTGGCATCCACTCTTTGGGCCTCAGTTTCCCAATTTGTAAAATAATGCCTGCCCTATGGGGTTATGAGGGAGGTTCAAGTCCAGACACATAAAACATTTAGGGTAACACATAGCACACACACCACCAGCACTCAGCCCAGTAGTATTACTTTATAGTTGTTACACATTTAGGAAGTGCCTACTATGTGCCAGGCACTGTTGCAGACCCTGGGGACAACACAGTGAATAAGACAGACAAATTCAGCCCTGATGGAGCTCACAGTCCAATGGGGGTGATGGACAGAGCACAAGAAATAAGTGTCAGCATTGTACCCCCCATGATTACATTAAAGTGCTCAGCTATGATTTATTAAAAAAAAAAGAGAGAAAGAAAGATGTATCAGTCAATGACAGAAACATCAAGAAAGGGAAAGAGGCATGGGGCTGTTTTAGGGAGATCAAAGAATGTCGGAGGAGTCAACATTTGAGTTGAGACCTAAAGGGTGAGGAGCAGCCAGTTATGTGAAGAACTGGAGAAGGTGTTCGAGGCAGTAGGCATAGCCTATGCAAAGGCCCTGGGGCAGTACTGTGCCTGGCATGTTTGTGGCACAGTGAAAAAGCCTGTGTAGCTGGAGCAGAGTGAAGAGGGGGAGAGAGGGAACAGATGAGGCAGGTCATGCAGGACCTTGAGGTCATGCCAGGAGGACTAGGTTTCCTCACCCTTCACAGGAGGCAGGAGCCATGGAGGGCTGTGGGCAGAGGAGGGATGGCCCTGATTCAGCTGCTCATAGGCGCCCTCTGGCTGCTGCAAGGACGGCAGACTAGTGGGGCTAGGGTGGGAGCTGGGGACCAAGACATAGGCAACTGCATAGGTCCAAGCAGGCAATAATGGGGCCAAGGCAGAGACAGAGGAGGGGCAATTCTAGGTTGATTTTAGGAGTGTGAGAAGTCAATGTCTGGTCACCTGGATTATAGACACCCTGTTTGAGGCTGCCACCTACCTTCTCTACCCCATGCCTCCTCCCTGCAGTGGTACTTGCTTGGGCACATGCAGGGAGGGAGCAGTGATACAGGGCAGGCCACCCCAGGCACACCCAGGAATCTACAACTGTTCAGAGCTTTGGTGAGCAGCCAGCACACAGTAGGTGCTGATTCCATGATAACAGCAGTGAGGCAGGAGGCTCAGGAGGGAGGAGTTCCCAGTGTGAGAGGTGTGCAGATGGAAAACCGGGACACTTGCTGCGATAGGCCATGGGGCAAATGACTGCTCTCAGCTGAGCCTCAATTTTATTACTGCAAAACAGAAATTGCAGATACAGAATCTCTGTAGTATGTGAGTGAATTCCAGCACAGAAAGTGTCTGGACCTATGGTACACTATCCCAGATCCATCTGACACATGGGGCAGAGCTGGTGTAGGTCATCAATGCCACCTTTGATCCTTGCTGTTAAGGAGGTAACAGGAATTTGTGCTAGGGGCCAGGAGGGCTCCCTAGAGGAGGAAATATTAGAGCTGGGGCCTTTGGTGTATGAGTAGGAGTTTGTTAGGCACATCAGGGATTTGTGCAAAGGGAGCATAGCATGCGAAAGTAATCACCATCATTCTGTATTCCATATTGAATTCTTACTATGTGCCAGGGACTATTCAATTCCAGGAGCTAAATACAGATTTATGGAAGGCAGATGAGGCCGGGAGAGGTTAGGTAATTGGTCTGAGGGCACACAGCCAGGATTTGGATTCAGAGGCTTACCCACAGCAGCCTGCTACCTCAATCAATGCGTCTGGGCCCAGCAGGTGAACATCGGGTGTGCAACAAGGATCAAAGGTGGCATTGATTACCTACACCAGCTCTGTCCCAGGGGAGTCAGCCACATGGTGCGACCACTGATGGCCTTCTTTGACTCTGGTTGGCTGTATGACTCCAGCCCAGTCCCCCCACAGTTCTCCTTGGGCCTCAGTTTCCTCAGCTATTCATGGATGTGTCCCTAGTGCCTAGGACAGGGCCTGGTACGCATTAGGTGCTAAAGACATATATGTTGGGTCAGCGCCCGTCGGTCAGTGGTTAGGGTGCTTGCCATATGCCCCTTAAGCTCCTCCTGCCATAGGTTCCTCCCTCTGGTATCCAGGATTTGGAACAGTTGGGGAAGCTTCTCAGTGGTGACAGGGCTTTGGCCAACCCTCAAAGGACTAAGGAGCATGAGGTGGGCAAAGCTTGAGCACTGTTCCCTGAGCCTATTGTCAAAAATCCCTCAAGTTACCCTTGTGAAATTTCCGGAACCATTCAGCCTCCCTGCCACGCCTATTCTGGCCCTTCCAATGTGGATGCCCCACCCACTTGCCTTCTTTCCTTCCCTCCTTCCTTCCTTCTCCTCAATGTATGGTCTCTATTGTTGTTTCTCTTGTATCTCT
This sequence comes from Loris lydekkerianus, assembly GCA_963574355.1. Lineage (NCBI taxonomy): Eukaryota > Metazoa > Chordata > Mammalia > Primates > Lorisidae > Loris > Loris lydekkerianus. The sequence goes on from CAUYPK010045219.1 coordinate 68,288, forward strand.
CATCTTCATCCCTCTCTCTCTCCTTTTTCTCTACAAATATGTGTCGAGTACCTGCTGTGTACCTGGCCCTATTCTAGGTGCTGGGGGCCTGGTACACAACAGTGATTAAGAGAGACAAATCCTCTGCCCTTGAGGAGGTGGCTTTTCACTGGGGGAGATAAGCAAATAAAATACATACACAATCACTAACTTTCTCTGAAGGAAATAAAACAGAGGGCTATGGTTGAGAGTGGCCACAAACTCCTTGAGGTAAAGGGGTTCAGGGGAGTCCTTGTGAGATGGGGATAGTTGAGCTGAGATCTGGGAAGATCTGGGAAGAGAGAAGTTAGCTGTGCAGGCAGAAGGAACAGCCCTGGAGTATTGAAAGCACAGCACAGAGGTCCATGTGGCTGGAGCAGAGTGAGGAGTGGGAGAGAGGGAAGAAGAAGGAGGATGGGGAGCTCATGCATCAGGTCATGCAGGGCCGCTGGTCCTGGTACTCCATTCTGAATACCCCCCAATTTTACAACTATTCTTCAGATTCCTTTGACGGGCATTTATTTTGTACCTCCTATATACTAGGCTTAATCATGTTAACCCCAATTATTCATACAATAAGCATATATTGGGTACCTACTGTGTACCAAGCTCTGGGGGAATAAACACATGTATGTATATTTGTCTGCAGACATTTATCAAGTGCCAGCTGTGCCAGTACTCAAGCAAATATTGAGTACTGACTGTGTGCAAGGCTCTAGGGCAGCAGTTTTCAACCTATGAGTCGCAACCCATAGGAACTGTATTAAAGGGTTGCGGTATTAGGAAGGTTGAGAACTACTGCTCTAGGGAGAGGGGCCATAGGAAACCATGGAAAAGAGAAAAATTTCCCCCACCCCTCTCTTCAGGTTTGTTCCCTCCCATTTCCAACCTCTTCCCACATTAGAGGCAGCATGTTAATTAAACCTGTGGGTCACTAGGCTCAAATCCCATCATCCACTGGCTGATCTTGAGACCTAGGGCAAGCCCTTTCTCCTCTCTGATCCAGAGTTTCAACCTCTGTAAAATGAAAAACTCATCAGAAATGTTTGCAACTCAACATCTACTTTCTTCAGCAAGGGAAAATGAGGCACAGTGAGGGGCCAATAAGTATCTGTACTCCCTCCCACTCCTCCCAATCAAGAGTAGGACAGACTACGGTGCATTTTACAAGAGTACATGTTAAATTTACTAGATGTAGAATATAAATGTCTTAACACAATAAGTAAGAAATTGCTGTGAAAGCTATGTTAACCAGTTTGATTAAAAAATTTCAAATTGTATATAAAACCAGCACATTGTACCTCATGATTGCATTAATGTACACAGCTACAATTTAATTAAAAAAAAGGAGAGAGAGACCCATTCTCCAGACTCCACTCCAAAGCCCAGGGCCTCCCCTTGCCCAGCCCCAGAGAGGATAGGGATTGCCTGAGGCCACACAACACAACAGGAGCCTGCCCCACCTCCAGAGCCCCCTCGATGGTGGCAAGTCCTCCCCTCTGCGCTTGGGCTCCCCTGTCTCCCTCCTGCCTCCTCCCTTGGCCAGGCTGCCAGCCTTTGCTCCTCCCGACTCTCCCCAGGCTGCCAAGTTGGTGACGCGGCCCAAGAAACATCAGACGGAAGGGGAAGCAGGGAGGGCCCCCGTCTTGCCTGGCTGCCCCCACCCTGTGCCCAGTGCTGGCAGAGGGTGTCCTCCAGCGCTTCCGCCTGGCTCTGCCCACCATGTGGCCACAGATGGCTTCCGGGCTTGCCCGTTCCTCTACATGTGGGTGCGCGTGTGTGCTGGGGCTGTGGACACATGTGGCTCCAGAGCTCCCCCAGCCCCTACCCTGCAGCCTCTGAGCTGGGCCTGCCAGGGGAGGAGGAGGTGGAGCGGGGAGGCCTTGGCTTGGCTGCTGGAGAAGCCAAGAATTTGCTCCAAATGTAAACAGCAAGTTATTTTAAGTCTGCCCCCCAGCCCGGGTGGTGTTGACACATTTGACATTGGAGGGGACGGGGGGGGGGGGGGGGGATTGTGCATGTGGGTATTTTTAACCTCGTTCCTCATATCCTTGGAGCTGCCCGGGGCTCCGTGGGTGCCAAGTGGCGATGGGCGATGATAGTGGGTGCTCCAGCTGGCCGTGCCCTCTTGTTGGCACATGTATGTTTAACCCCTTGGAGGCCACAGGGCAGCCGGAGCAGGGGGAGGCAGTGTCCCTCCAGGCAGAGGCCCACCCGATACCCCTGGCCTGCGTCTCCCCATTCATCCCATCCCCGAGGGAAGGGCCCAGCACCCGAGATCCCCCATGCCAGCCCAGCCCGCTCCTCCTGGGTGCACAAAATGGCCGCCAAGGCCAGGAGAAGCATCTGGAACAGGGGCAGGGAGAGGCGAGAAAATGGCCGCCGGAGCGATGATGTCATGGGGCTGCGTGGCCTCCAAAGGCATCCTGGGGTGGGACGCCCGGTCTGCAGGCCTCCGAGTGGGCCCTGAGGTCTATGGGGACCTCCACACCTGTATTCCAGGCTGGATACCCTGAAACAACCACTTGAAATTCCCCTTAGGGTCCCTAGGTGCCCAAGAGTCCAGCCCAATGACTCCTGTTGGAGTGGTCCAGGCCTGGCACTGGGGACAGTGGGAGGGGCGGTGGTGGCCACCAGCCTGACTGACCCTCAGGCCTGAGGTGTCCACGAGTGCCTGGTAGGGCCCGGAGCCAGACCGTGGAGCAGACAAGGGCGAGAGCCTTGCCGGGTGGGAAGAAAAAAAGAAACTTTTCTTTGAAAGTGATTCCGAAGCAGGTTGGCTCCAGCCCAGGCGGCCGCGGCAGGGGAGAGGGAGAATGGAAAGTCTGGCCCAGACTCGGGGAACTAGGAAGGACAAAACAGGGGAGGCCAGGAACAGAGGCCGGTGGCCAGGAGGTCACTTTTTCCACACCACAGCCTCTCGGGTCCCATACATCTAATCCAGATGTCCTGGTGCTGTGCCCAGGGGGCCAATGAGTACCATGAACATACATTTGAGGTCTTGCTTTTTCTCCTTTGATTTGTTCAGACAACCCCAGGAGAAGAGTTGGGTAAGGGTTTTGGACTACTAAGGCATAGAGGCTCAGAGAGGTAAAGTGATTTTTCTGAGGTTACACAGCATTGGCAAGACTGACTGTTGGTTCTCTCCTTTGGGGGTGTTGGGACATATAGGCTAGAGCCCAGGGAAGAAAAAGATATTCTTCAGAGAGGATCAGGATTTGTACTAGGATTCCTGGAAGCCCAGGGTCATTTTGGTTCTAGTCTTCCTGCCACACTACCAGGAAAATCTCCTGTCTAGCATGCAGCCTTCATGCTGTGACTCAATTCCGGGTCCTCCGCAGTCTGACTGGGAGGAAACCCAGGGATGTGAACTTCGCAGAACTGAGATTTGTGTCTGTTTGTTCACGGATGTGTCCCCAGTGCCTAGGGCAGGGCCTGGTACGCATTAGGTGCTAAAGACATATATGTTGGGTCAGCGCCCATTGGTCAGTGGTTAGGGTGCTTGCCATATGCCCCAAGGCTGGTGGGTTTCAACCCAGCCCTGGGCCTGCTAAACAAAACAAACAAACAAAAAAGACATATATGTTGAATGAAAGAATCATAGTTTCTCCTTCTGCTTCAGTTTGCACAGACACAAGTACCGGATGGGGTTGGAGGTGCAGGGAATGCACAGCAGGTTGACATAGCTAGATATACGCAGGAGCTCTGCGCATGCTTCTTAGGAAGAACTTGAAGAGGAGAAGTCCCAAACTTCCCTCACTTTAAGCCCAGATGCTGCCTAGAGTCTATGAGCAGATAGAATGCATTTAAACAGAGGCCTGGATAAAGCCAGGGAGTGAACCAGGCAGGCCTTTGCAGGGAGAGTGTTCCAGGTGGAGGGCATAGCCTATGCAAAGGCCCTAGGGCAGGACTGTGCCTGGCATGTTGGAGGCACAGCAAGGAGACCTGTGTGGCTGGAGCAGACTGAGGAGGGGAAGAGAGGAAGGAGGGGAGAGCAGGGAAGGGATGGGGTAGGTTGTGCAGGGCCTGGTGGGCCTTGGGGAAGACTTTGCACTTTTATATATTGGGTGTCCACAAAGTTCATGTGCAATTTAACATAGACAACTCTTTTTAAATGCACTCAAACTTTATGGACACCCTGTATTTATAAACCCAGACTCAGTGCACTGTGGTGAAGACTGGGACACAGGTTTAGACAAAGGGCCAAGGGAGGTGTTACAGAGAAAGAAATGTCAGAGCTTGGTTGGAAAGAATGTTGGAGTTTTCCCAAGAGAGACAGGGGCAGAGAAGATGGCAAGGGCAGGAGTGTGGAGGACCCAGGCTGGGCTCACATGTACGGCAATGGCTTCTAGGACAAAGAAAGTTGAACCTTAGCTGGCTAACGTTTAAAAATGGCCAATGACGCCCAATAGCTGGGAACTCCAGGGCCTGGCTTTGGTTCTGTCTTTAGCTGGCTGGTGTTGGGAGGCGGACGTGGCGGCTGGCAGAGCCAGCTACATTTGGAAGGCAGCTAAGGTTGGAAAATAAACCAGGCAATCTTACTGTGGTAGCTGATGTTGGCATCCAGAGATTCGATAGGTCCAGCACATGGACTGCTGGAGCCCAAGTGGAAATTCTAGGCTCTTCCATAGCCTGCCAGGTTTTAAATAAGTGCAATTATGGTTTCGGCAGTTCCTAACCTTTCAACATCCGAAAGATAAATATGACGGCTCTGTCCGCTCCCAGACCACCACCCTGACCAGGGTGTTGTCTTCCTTTAGGCCTGCCCCCCCCTCCTCACATCCTCACAAGCCTCCTGACATCTATGAGTCCAACAGTCACTCAACAACCAGAGAATTAAAAAAAAAAAAAGAACCATTTAATTTTAGTAAGATGCACATAACATAAAATTGACCATTTTAACCATTTTAAGTACGCAGCTCAGTGGCATCAAGCACACTCACATTGCTGTGCAGCCTTCACCATCCTCCGTCTCCAGAACTTTTTCATCTTCCCAAATTGAAATTCCATCCCCATGAAACACTAATTCCCCATTCCTCTCCAGCCCCCAGCAGCCACCTTTCTCCTTTCTGTCTCTGTGAATGTGACGTCACAAGGGACCTCCTATCAGTGGAATCACACAGAATTTGCCTTTCTGTGACTGCCTTCTCTCACTGAGCACACCGTCCTCAGATCCATCCACATTGTAACCTGTGTAGAGTCTCCTTCCTTTTCATGGCTGAGTGATATTCCACTGTATGCGCTGACCTCAGCATGTTAGTCCACACATGTGTTGATGGACACTTCAGATGCTTCCACCTCGTGGCTGTTTTGAATCCTGCTGTTGCAAACGTTTGTGTTCCAGTATCTGTTTGAGTTGTTACCTTCCATCCTTTTGGGTAGAAACCCAGGGGTGGAATTGCTGGGTTTTATGGTAAACCCTGTTTAACTCTCTTTTTGAGGAACTTCCAGACTGTTTTTCCACTTTGCATGCCCACCAACAAGTAGCACACAAGTCTTCTGATTTCTCCACATCCTGATAGCCAAAGACTTTTCAAATATAAAATAGACAGGGTGGCTCCTGTGGCTCAGTGAGAAGGGTGCCAGCCCCATATACTGAGGGTGGTGGGTTCAAATCTGACCCTGGCCAAACTGCAACAAAAATAAATGAATAAAAAATTAAAAAATATCTATATAAAATAGACTGAATAGTATCACTCCTCACCACACTGTCCAGCAGAATAAAAGCTGTGCTTCTCCCTGCCCCCCCACAGCACACAAGGTCCTGAGTGGTTCAGCTTCTCTCACCATCTCTCCTGCCCACCCTGCTCACCATGATCTCGGCATATAGACTCTCTTTGTTCTTCACACTTTTGTCCCAGGGACTTTGCCCGTGTTGCACCATCTGCCTGGAATACCTTCACCTACCTTTCCTCTTGGCGGGGCTCCTCATTCTTAAAGCCTCTACAGAGAGAAGTTTCACCTAACTCCTGTCCAAAGTCACCCAAAAGACATTCACTGTCCCTTCACTCTGTTTTATCACCTTAGTAGAACTTAGAACCATGTGGGATCGTCTCAGGCTTCTTCTGTTTCCTGTCTTCCCTCGCTTGGTTCTCTGCCATCTCCCCAATACCTGGCAAGGAGTAGGTTGTCAGTAAACATCTGTCCGATGAATGCTGGGTGGTGAATTGACCTCCCTGTTATCGATGGCGGAAACTTTAGCCACCAGGATGAAGGAAGTTGTCCTGTGCAAAGGGGGTGAGTGCTCCTGGACAGAAGGGTGGGACCGGAGGCCAAGCGGCGCCTTTGTCATGAGCAAGGACAGACCAAATTTGGGCTCATGGCCACAGACAGGAAAGAACAGTCTGTACTACACTCTGTTGTCACCCGTTGTGATGTGTTTGAGCAAAGGCTCCAGGGGGCAGTGACATTCCTGGCTGCACATGAACACCCCATGGACCTAGGAAGTTGAGAGAATTGGCACCTGGCCAGATGGGGGCACCACTCGAAAAATAGCTGCTATTGAGGACCAGGGTCTCACTTAACCTAGTATGTGCGTGGTTATCTACACTGTCTGCATGGTGCTTAAAGATGATTTTGTTTCTTTCTGAAAAGGAAATGTTTGAGGAGAATCCTGAATAAGGGGAGAGAATGGGACATGTAGATATTTGAGGGAAGAGCGTTCCAGGCGGAGGGAACAGCCCATGCAAAGGCCCTGGGTCAGGACATGTTGGAGGCACAATGAGGAGTTTCATGTGGCTGGAGCAGAGTTGGTGGGGGAAAGGAGGAAGGGAGGAGAGGGAGGGGATGGGACAGATTGGGCAGGGGCTGTGCATATGGGGAGGACCTGGGCTTTTACCCACAGCTTCAAAGGTGGGAACCATGGAGGGCTGTCGGCTGAGAAGGGACAATGTTCATTTAATTCTAAGTTTGGCAAAATGCTATTATCAAAACAGTATTTACCCCGTATCCAGGATGAGCTTTTCCCCTCCCTGAGCTTTTCTAAGCACAGCCACGGACTCAAAAGATAATGATTGGTGGCACCTGTGGCTCAGTGAGTAGGGAGCTGGCCCCATATGCTGAGGGTGGTGAGTTCAAACCCAGCCCCGGCCAAACTGCAACAAAAAAATAGCCGGGCGTTGTGGCAGGCACCTGTAGTCCCAGCTACTCGGGAGGCTGAGGCAAGAGAATCACCTAAGCCCAAGAGCTGGAGGTTGTTGTGAGCTGCGACGCCATGGCACTCTACCAAAAGGGCCATAAAGTGAGACTCTGTCTCTATAAAGAAAAAAAAAAAAAGAAAAGATAATGATTGAAAATGCTCACTTTACTGATGGAGAAAACTGAGGCTCCAAGAGGGAAGGGGACTTCATTCCACCTACATTTCCATAAGATGCTCCAAGATCAGTTAAGTCTGGGACCCACTACTTTTTCTTTGAAATTCCCAGTGCTTTTTTTTTTTTTTGAGACAGAGTCTAACTGTGTCACCCTTGGTAGAGTGCTGTGGTCTCACAGCTCACAGCAACCTCAAACTCTTGGGCTTAAGCGATTCTCTTGCCTCAGCCTCCCAAGCAACTGGGACCTCAGGTGCCCACCATCAATGCCTGGCTATTATTTGTTGTTGTTGTTATTGTTGTTGCTGTTGTTGTTGTTTTTAGCTGGCCCAGGCCGGGTTCAAACCCACCAGCCTTGGTGTATATGGCCAGACTCTACCCACTGAGCTGTGAGTGCCACCACTCCCCAGTGCATTTTAAGGGCTCTGAAAAGTCCTGCAGTTGTCCTGAGAAATCCTCAGTGATGCCTAAACTTTTTGACCATGGAACCCCATGCTTGGGTAGAGTCTGTGCACATCTGGCAGCACAGCCATGAGAAATCCCTGGCTTGTCTGTTAAGAGCATGAAATTTGGTTCACCCGCTCCTGGGCCCTGCTTTCCTTCTGACATAGGAAGATGTGTCCAGATTTCCTTGTGCAATCAAGAATTATATTCGGGGGCTTGGTGCCTGTAGCTCAGCGGCTAGGGCACTGGTCACGTACACCAGGGCTGGAGGGTTCAAACCCAGCCTGGGTTTAGGAAAAAAAAAATAGTAATTATATTTGGGGCCAGGCGCAGGGGCTCACACCTATAATCCTGACACTCTGGGAGGCCAACGCAGGTGGATTGCCTGAGCTCAGGACTTTGAGACCACCCTGAGCAAGAGCGAGACCCCATCTCTAAAAATAGCCAGATGTTGTGATGGGCGCCTGTAGTCCCAAGTAATTGGGAGGCTGAGGGAAGAGGATCACTGGAGCCCAAGAGTTTGAGGTTGCTGTAAGCTATGATGCCATGGCACTCAACCCCAGGATGACTGAGTGAGACTCTGTCTCAAAGAAAAAAAGAAGGTGTGGGATATATTTTGACCAGTGCCAGGTGCTGAATTAAAAGCCTGCACTGAACTCAGGTGCAAGAAACAAGGTACCTAAGGGTGTGTCTTTCAGGTCAGGAGAAAATGCACCAATAAGCAAACAACATTTTAAAGACTGTGATAGAGGCCAGGCATGGTAGCTCATGCCTGTAATCCTAGCACTTTGTGGGACTGAGGTGGGTGAATGGCTTGAGCTCAGGAGTTTAAGACCAGCCTGAGCAAGAGTGAGACCCTTTCTTTACTAAAAAAAAAATAAATAGAAAAACTAGCCAGGTGTTGTGGCAGGCACCTATAATCCCAGGCTGAAGCAAGAGGACCACTGGAACCCAGGGAGTTTAAGGTTGCTGTGACCTAGGACGCCATGGCATTCTACCCAGGGCAACAGAGCTGAGACTCTATCTCCATGAAAGGAAGCAAGGAAGGAAAAAATAAAGCCTGTTGCAGATATTGTATAAAATTCAAAAAGGTGTTGTGTGTGTGTTTTTAAGAGAGATACAGACAAACCTCGGTTGTGCATTTCACATCCTTCACTGTGTGACCTTGGATAACTAACTTACCCTCTCTGGGTAGCCTGGGGGTTGTCAGCCCCAGACAAAGATTGTTATACGGCATTATATTAAATGATATCAAGGGCATAGCCTGGCATCTGGAGCTTAGGAAGCCATCTCACCGAATATACAGCTGCTATTATTGTTATAGTTTTGTTTTGTTTTGCATTACTTTTGGGACAGGTTCTCACTCTCACACAGGCTGGAATACAATGGTGTCATCATAGCTCACAGCAACCTCAGTCTCCAACGATCCTCCTGCCTTAGCCTCCCAAATAGCTGGGACAAGGTGCCCACCATACCTAGCTAATTTTTCTATTTTTGGTAGAAATGGAGTCTCACTCTTGCTCAGGCTGGTCTCAACCTCCTGGCTCAAGTGATCCTCCTGTCTCTGCCTTCCAGAGTACTAGGATTATAGGCATGAGCCACAGCACCCAGTCTGTTGGATAGATAGATAGATAGAGATGATTTTCCTGTACACCCCAGCTCCCACCTCAGTGGCCACTGTGAAATTTCTCTGGCTTAAGGTAGCACTCTAATTGGTGGGACTACACCTATGGTACATCTTACAAGGGTACATGTGAAACTTACTAAATGTAGAGTGTAAATGTCTTAACATAATAACTAAAAAAATGCCAGGAAGGCTATGTTAACCAGTGTCATGGAGATATGTCAGATGGTATATAAAAACCAGTGTATGGTCCCCCATGATTGCATGAATGTGTACTGCTATGATTTAATAATAATAATAAAAAAATAGCACTCTAAACCTCACCTCATCAAAAACTGAGGAAAAGACCAGGCACAGTGGCTCCCACCTGTAACCTCAGCATTTTGGGAGGCCAAGGTGTTAGTGTCTCTTGAAGCCAGGAGTTCAAGACCAGACTAGGCAACATAGTGAGACCCCACCTATAGAGAAAAATCATCTGGGTGTGGTGTGCACCTATAGTCCTAGCTACTCAGAAGGCTAAGGTAGGAGAATTGCTTGAGCCCAGGAGTTTGGGGCTTCAAAGAACTGTGATTGCACCACTGCAGCATAGCCTGGGCAACAGAGTGAGACCCTGTCTCTAATAAAGCTAAAAATAAAAATGAAAGTACAGGAAGGGCTCAAATGTGAGACCTCAGGATGTCTGGGTATTAATTCCAAGCCTATTGCCAACAGCTGGTGCTGTGTGAATTTGAATCTATTGCTGTCTTTGTACCTCAGTTTCCCCCATCTGGGCATTATTGTCACATGTCCCTCCTGGGGAGAGTTATGAGGATTCATGAATGAATGGAGCAAAACCTTGCAGCCCAACCTGGTCAAAGGAATGACTCACTAAGTTTTTACTATTAAAATGTACTATTTCATGAGGAGTGACCTTGTTTAACTCTCCCAAGAGCCTAATTTTCAGCCTCCTATTGCCAGGGGCTGCTTCTCACATCCCCTGGTTGTATGGCCTCCCTAGTACTTTGGACAATCTAAAATTATCCTCTTGATTTATTTGCTTGCTTTTTCTTTTCTTTTTTTTTTTTTTTTTTGAGACAGAGTCTCACTTTGTCACCCTCGGTAAAGTGCCATGGCATCACAGCTCACAGCAACCTCGAACTCTTGGACTTAAGTGATTCTCTTGCCTCAACCTCCTGAGTAGCTGGAACTACAGGTGCCCGCCACAACGCCTGGCTACTTTTTTTGTTGTTGTTGCAGTTTGGCTGGGGCCGGGTTCGAACCCACCACCCTCGTTTTATGGGGCCGGCACCCTACTCACTGAGCCACAGGCGCTGCCCTCGCCCGGCTGTTTTTATGTTGCAGTTGTCATTGTGGTTTAGATGGCCTGGGCAGGGATCAAACCTGCCACCCTCAGTGTATGTGACTGGCGCCATAACCACTGCTGTGGGTGCCAAGCTTATTTGCTTGCTTTTTTGTTGCTAGTGGCTTCCCCATTAAAAATGCCAGTGCCTTGAGGAGAAAGAGTCTTTCTCCATCTTGGTCACTGCTGTGTCCCCTAAATGTGTAGCATCTGGAAGGTGCTCACCAATCCAATTGCTAAGTGAGCCAAGGAAAGAACTAAATGATAATTCCATGCAGCCCCAATTTACGGATGAGGAAATTGAGAGACCTTGAAGTTTTTGCTAAAGATGCACAGCCAAACGTCAGCAAACATTTTTTTTTTTTTTAAGTAAAGGGCCAGATAGTAAATAATTCAGGCTTTTGGGCAGGTCACCTGCAGTCTTGGTTGCATATACTTTTTTTTTTTTTTTTTTTTAACAGTTTTGGCTGGGGCTGGGTTTGAACCTGCCACCCTGGGTATATGGGGCCGGTGCCCTACTCTGTGAGCCACAGGCACTGCCCTGCATATACTTTCTTTTTTTAATAACCCTTTGAAAATGTAAAAGACCTAGCCCAGCGTTGTGGTGGGCGCCTGTAGTTCCAACTACTCAGGAGGCTGAGGCAAGAGAATCGCTGAAGCCCAACAGTTGGAGGTTTCTGTAAGCTGTGATGCCACGGCACTCTATGGAGGGCAACATAGTGAGACTCTGTCTCAAAAATAAATAAATAAATAAATAAATAAATAAATAAATAAATAAAATAAAATAAAAATGTAAAAGACCATTCTTAGCTGTTGGGCTATAGTTTGCTAATCTTAATTCCAAAACCCACATTCTGATTCCAAAACCCTGCACTGAGTCTCTAAAATGCCACCCACCCAACTCTATGATCCAAGGGGTCTAAATGCCGGGTTATTCCTCTGAATCTACCCCCTTCTCTTCTATACCCTTTGGGTTTGCCACCTCCCCTCTCCAACTCCATTCCCATGTGGGCTCTAAAGCCCAGAGACAGGCAGTGGTTTGGCCAAGACCACCCAGCAAGAAGGGAAGCTGAGTTATCCAAATCTGTAGCTATCCTAGCCTACATCCATGCACCTACCTCAGCAAACCTGTATTTAAAACTCTTTGTTACACCAGAGGAGGTGGCTCATTCCTGTAATCCTATCATTCTGGAAGGCCAAAGCGGGTGGATTGCTTAAGCTCATGAGTTCAAGACCAGCCTGGGCAACAGTGAGACCCCATCGCTACTAAAAATAGAAAAACTAGGTGGGTATTATAGTGGCCACAGCTACTTGGGAGGCTGAGGCAAGAGGATCGCTTGCGCCAAAAAAACTGATGTTGCTGTGAGTTATTATAACACCATGGCATTCTACCCAGGGTGACAGAGCCAGACTCTCTCTCAAAACAAAACACAACTCCTTGTTATAAGGGTGTGGAACCAAAGAAGCCCTGCTGACTCCTAGGGAATGGCCTCCCTCCCAAGACAGCAAGCTTCCATGAGGCCTTGGGAGAGGTCCTTTAGTAATGCACATTTATCAAGTGCCTACTATATACCCAGTGTGGGTATAGGATTGAATGGAAGGGTCTTGTCCACTGTACTTTTTCACAATCCTTTTTATTTCATTATAGCCTCCCTTAAAAGAGATATTATAAACATTTTTTTCTTTGCCATTCCTCTTGTGAATTTTTTTTTTTTAATTTTTGAGAGAGTCTCACTCTGTTGCCCAGGCTAGAGTATGATGGCCTCAGCCTACCTCATACCAACTTCAAACTCTAGGGTTCAGGTGATCCTCCTGCCTCAGCCTCCCTAGTAACTGGGAGTACAGGCACCTGTTACCATGCCTGGCTAATTTTTTCGATTTTTTAGTACAGATGGGATCTCACTTTGCTTACACTGATCTTGAGCTCCTGATCTCAAGCAATTCTTCTGCCTCAGCTTGCCATAGTGCTAGGATTACAGGCATGAGCCACTGGGCCTGGCCCCCTATGAAATTTTAATGATGTAAGTATCTTATATATCTATGTCTATAGTGTTACTACATCTATTTGTCTGTGCATCATACATTTTTAAAAAATAAAATTCTTGAGCCATCTCCTATACCCCCCAAATCAGTTTTCACCTTGACTGAGAATGGATGAATCTGTACCACAGTCTCTCCCCATCACCTATAATGTTGTTTGGGGGCCAGATCATTCTCTGGAGTATGATCACCCTGAACACTGCAGGTGCTGAGCAGCATTCCTGGCCCCCACCCACTCCATGCCAGGAGCAGCCCCCTGAGTCATGACAACCACAGATGTCCCCAGACATTGCCCAGTGTCCCCTGGGGACCAGAATCACCATTGTTAAGAATTTCTGAGCTAGGTAGACAACTTTGCTTTGAATTTGATACCAGCTTTGAGAAATAAACTGTCTGCACTGGGCCTTGGTTTACCAACCTCACAAATTGAGCAGATTAAATCAGATGGTGCCATGAAGCACTAATTTAGCACAGTAAAACTCAGCAAATAGAAGCTACCCACTTGGGGTCTGGGGAATCTTGGGGTATTGGCTGTTAGCCAGTCTTTAGACATTATGTATTCTGTTCAGGCCAAAGGAAGGCCCATTTAAGGGCTAGATGTCTAAGTATATGGGAGGAGGAGGAATTACCTGTGACTTTTTTTTTTTTTTTCTGAGTTTTCGTGGAAACAGCTGGAGCAATAGAATGCAGTAGAACTTTCTTTGATGATGGCAATATTCTTCAATGTTGCCAACTGAACACACCAATTCAGGCACCACCAATCATGTGTGGCTACTGAGCCCTTGAAATGTGGTTTATGCAACTGAGGGAAGCTGAAATTTTCATTTTATTTCAATTTAGTAAATTTAAAGGTAAATAATCATATGTGGCTGTGACTCCTGGACAGCAAAAGTGCTTAGAACATGGGCACTTTTCAGAAGCCAAATGATGGATGAGTTGTCAATAGGTGCATGAGAAATAGTCCCAGGTTTTAGAAATTATTAAAAATGAGCAACCAGAGGCTGGGAAGGGTAGTAGAGAGTAGAGGATAAAGTGGGGATGATTCATAGGTTAAAAAAAAATTTTTTTTTTTTTAATGAGATGGCAGAATAAAAAAGGAAGGAGGCTGTGACACAGGGTACAACATGGGTGAACCTTGAGGACATGGTACTCAGAGAAAAACCAGACACAGAAGGACACTGTGTGTGATTCCACTCGCAGGAGGTCCCTAGAGTCATCAGAGCCACAGAGACAGAAAGTAGAATGGTGGGTGCCAGGGGCTGGGGAGGAATGGGGAGTTAGTGTTTCTTGGAGACAGAGTTTCAGTTTGGGTGGATGAGAAAGTTCTGGAGATGGACAGTAGTGACAGTTGTACAACAATGTGTGTGTGCTTACAGCCGCTGACTTGTGCACTTAAACATGGTAAAACAGCAAGTTTTATGTGTATTTTACCACAATAAAAATTAAATTAATAATTAAAATGAACAGCCTAAATGCCCACCAATCCAGGAATGGATTAACAAGTTGTGGTATATGTGTACCATGGAATACTACTCAGCCATTAAAAAAAATGGAGACTTTACATCCTTCATATTAACTTGGATGGAAGTGGAAGACATTATTCTTAGTAAAGCATCACAAGAAAGGAGAAGCATGAATCATATGTACTCAATTTTGTTTTTTGTTTTTTTGTTTATTTTTAAATCGTAGCCGTGTACATTAATGCGATCATGGGGCACCATACACTGGTTTTATAGACCATTTGACATATTTTCATCACACTGGTTAACATAACCTTCCTGGCATTTTCTTATTTATTGTGTTAAGACATTTATATTCTACATTTACTAAGTTTCACATGTACCCTTGTAAGATGCACCATAGGTGTAATCCCACCAATCGCCCTCTCTCCACCCATCCTCCCCCCACTATGTACTCAATTTTGATATGAGGATAATTAATGAGAATTAAGGTCACAGTGGGGGTGGGAGAAGGGGAGAGCAGAGAGAGAAAGAAGGAGGGAGGGGTGGGGAAAGGAAGAGCAGAGAGAGGGAAGGAGGGAGCGGAGTGGGGCCTTGGTGTGTGCCACACCTTTAGGGGGCAAGACATGATTGCAACATATGCAATTAGTGTAACCTGGCTTATTGTACCTTCAATGAATCCCCAACAATATAAATAAATAAATAAATAATTTAAATGAGATGACATGTATTTAAAGCATCATATTATTTTAAAACTACATTAATTAACTACTTTATATATATATATAATATATATATATATTTTTTTTTTTTTTTTTTTTTTTTGTGAAAGAGTCTCCCTTTCTTGCCCCTGGTAGAGTGCTGTGACGTCACAGCTCACAGCAACCTCAAACTCTTGGGCTCAAGAGATCCTCTTGCCTCAGCCTCCCAAGTAGCTGGGACTATAGGTGCTTGCCATAACATCTGGCTATTTTTTTTAGAGACAGGGTCTCACTCTTGCTCAGGCTGGTCTCGAACTCCTGAACTCAAGTGATCCACCTCAGTCAGCCTCCCAGAGTGCTGGGATTGCAGCTGTGAGCCACTGTGCCTGGCACTCCTACCTCTTCTAATTCAACATTGTTCTGTAAATTCTAGCCAGCACTTTATTGTCAATCAAAGACATACAGTTTAGAAAGGAAGAAATAAAATGGTCCCTATTTGCAAATGACATAATGGTCATTTTGAAAATGTCAAGGAATCTGCAAAAAGAAAATCAATGCACAAAATCAACCACATTTCTAATCGCTAGGAATGAAAAATTAGAACACAAAATTAGAAGCTATCATTTACATTCCTTTCAAAACCTACTCTTGAATGTCAGTTTATTGACAACTGCTTTACACTTACTGTTTGATGACTTGATGATGACACAAAAAACTCTGGGAGAAGGGTTTTTTTATCTTCCCATTTTAGAGATGAGAAAACGGAGGCTCTAGTGGCTGGCCTAAGGTCACAGAATGAAGGAGCAGTGGGGCAGAGTTGCAGGCTGGGGCTGGCCAAGGCCCGGAGTTATTTGTCTTAACCAATACAAAGTAACAGCATGGAAGACAGTGACAATAGTTATAGGCGTTCAATAATAATAGTAATGGGCTTGGCGCCTGTAGCATGGTGGTTACGGCGCCAGCCGCATACACCGAGGCTGGCAGGTTTGAACCCATCTAGGGCCAGCTAAACAACAATGACAACTGCAATAAAAAATAGCCAGGCAGGCATCTGTAGTCCTAGCTACTGGGAGGCTGAGGCAAGAGAATTGTTTAAGTCCAAGAGTTTGAGGTTGCTGTGAGCTGTGCCACTACAGCACTCTACCAAGGGTGACATAGTAAGACTCTGTCTCAAAAAAATAATAACAATAATAACAAAGAAAGCTACTCCACTAGGTGAAGGGCTTGGTATTCACTAGCCACCATTCTGAACACTTTATTACACCCATTTTCATCTCATTCCTCATGAACAGCCTGTGATGGAAGTACTGGAGTTGTGTCCATTTCACGGATGGAAAGAGTGAGGCTTGGAGTGAGGGGAGGTGATGTGTCTGAGGCACTGTACCCTGTCTGCCTGATTCCGAAGTGTGTGGCAACCACCAGAGGTGGCACTTACTAGGTGCTCAAGAAACATCCCCCCTTCCCAGGGAAATGCCTGGCATCAGCCTGGCACTGCTGCCTACCAAGTCTGTGTAGGCACTGGTCCCGTAGAGGGTGCCTGTGGCCTAGAGCCTGGGGCAGCTGGCTGCGTGAGCTGGGCTCCTCCCAACTGAGTGGCCACCCATGCCCAGCCTCAAGGCAATCCAAGCAGGACTGGCCAGCTCTGAGAGGCGGCTGGCTGTCCAGCTTGGGAGCAGCCTCAAGGCTGGAGGCTGAGCTGGGCACACTCCCCTCAGCTGCTGCCCAGCCTGCCTGGCCCAGTTGGCCACCTAGGGTGGCCCTGCTGGAGGAGAGGATGCTTTCATTTGCTCCTGCATTTCCTGATTGGGAAACTGAGGCTGTTTATGACATCTTTGGTCGTGGCAGCTGTGTGGGTGCCAGATACCCAGTGTGTGCAAACCCCTTAGCACAGCGCCAAGCAACTGCTAAAGGCTCCCCATGTTGGGAAGCATCACATACTTATTATTTCACGACAACCTTGAGGTGGCTTCTATCATCACCCTATTTTGCTGATGAGTAAACTGTGGCCTCCAGAGGGAAAGTGAGCTGGCCAGGACCATGCAGCCTGAGAAATAAGATCTGAACTCAGGCTGTCGGCTGGACATCTGAATACAGCACAAACACATGAACAAAATAACACTGGTGACATAGCATGTCAGGTGGATGGAGTGAGGGCATTTTTTGTCCTCCTAACCTTTAGTTTTCCTTGTCTATAAAATAGGCACGATAACACAGCCAAGTTTGTGGTTGTCTCGGGATTTAAGAGAACACATAAAGTGAGAATGAAAACAATGTGTATGTAGTCACAAGAATGACAATGAGATAGGCACTATTAAGTATTGACATGTCAGTGTGCCGCCCAGGGCTTCAGAGTTATTTCCTTGCTACCTCTTGACAATCCAGAGTATCCTGGATGATACTCATGCCCATTTGGAAGAGGAGAAATGGAGGCTCAGAATAGTTAAGTAACTTGCCTAGGTCACACAGCAAGTGGACCACACTTGGGGTCTGGCAGGTGGGAGGGGCCTACTTCCCCTCCTTTGGCCTTTGATGTAACTGGTGTCACCTTTGCTTTTGACCTGGGGGATAGGTGTGTTGGGCTAGTGGGGACTGCCTTGTTGGACTTGGCCATGTGTCCTCTCCCTGTCAGGGTCAGGGCTTTGGAGGGGGGGTCCCTGCCTCATTCTTCATCCTGGCTGCAGCCAATAATGCTGAGCTCAGCGTCTGTCTGCTTCTCCTGTCTGCCAAGGCGCCTGATTATTTTTAGATAGATGGAGGGGAGGGTGCTGGGGCGGAGGGAGCCCCCAAGCCAAGATGGCTAGGCAAGAGTTTGTGGGTATTGCACCAAAAAGGGCTGCCCCTCAGCCCTATCCCTGGGGGACCTGAATAAGCACCCCAGTCCTGCCAGACTCCCAAGATTGCAAGGGCAGAGGCCAGGGCACCAGAAAGCCCAAGGACTTACCTCTCTGGCCTTCAGTTTCCCTGTCTGTAAATGAGTGTGTAAAATGAGTGTAGGCAGGAGTACATGAGTTAGCCTCATTTTACAGATGAGGCTCAGAGAGGACAAGTGACTTACCTAGGGCAACACAGCAAGAAAGTGGCAGAGCTGGGACTGGACTGAACTGAACCCAAGTCTGTTAAGACTCCATGTGTGCTAGTTCTTGCCTGTAACTGAGCCACCCCTGCAGATGGAGGAGACCATACCTCAGCATGTGGGTACACCAGTGCCAAAGGGTCTGAACCACTGTCTGCAGGGTGCCTGCCCCAACCTGCGGCAGTGGTGTGAACACATCTCCTGGGGTGGAGGCCCTGAGATGTCATCCATGTTTCCTCCCTCTCTTTGCAGATGCGGAACAGAGCAGCAGTCCCAGGGCAGGGATGGGCTCCGACCAGGAGGACAGCAAGCCCATCACGCTGGGTGAGTCTAGGGTGGTGCAGCAGAATGGGGTAGACAGTGTGGCCCTGTCCCCACTTTTTATTTAGCGCCATCTATGTGCTTTGTGTGGCCCTGTGTGAGCACTTCACAAATACTGCCTCATTTGTTCCTTGTAACAGTACTCTGGGGTAGGTGCTGCTCTTGTTCCGTTTTACAGATGAGCAGACTGAGGCTTAGAGAGGCAGCCAGGAAGCTGGGGTTGGAACCTCTGAGCATCTGGACTCTGAGGTGCTCACCCCCTGGGAGACCCTGGAGGGCTCTGTAGTCCCATGGGATGTCTATGAGCCAGTGCTATGTTGGGGGATGGGAAGTGGAGAGGCAGGGACTGGGGGATAGCACTGGGCAGTAGGAAAGATTCAGACCACCACCCTGGTCCAGCCCCAGCATCACCAACCTAGACCAGCAAGGTCCCCTCCCCCCTGGCTCCCAGATTCCTCCTTTGTCCCTCCCTCATATGTCCTACGTGCAGCAGCCAGAGGGCACCTGTGAGCACTGAAGTCTGGGCCTATTCCTCCTCTGTCCACAGCCTTCCATTGCTCCCACCTCCCTCAGAATCAAAGCCTAAGTCTTCCTAAGGACCACCAGGCCCTGCATGACCTGCCCCGTCCCCTCCCTGATATCCACTTCTCACTCTGCTCCAGCTACAAGGGCCTCCTCGCTGGCCACCAACACCCCAGGCACAGTCCTGCCTGAGGGCCTTTGCATGGGTTATTCCTTCTGCCTGGACAGCTAACTGCACTCTCTCCCTCCCTCCAGATCTCCCTTGGTCTCAGCTCAAACGTCCCCTTTTCAAAAGTCATCCCTAAGCCCCTTCACCTCAAGCAACCTCTGGCCACTCTCAATCACAGCCTTCTATTTTATTTCCTTCAGAGGAAGTTAGAGATTGTACATGTATTTGCTTATATTCCCCTGGGGAACATCACCTCCTCCAGGGCAGAACTTTTGTCCATCTTGATCACTGTTGTGCCGCCAGTGCCCAGAATAGGACCTGGTACACAGTAAGTGCTCCATACATATTTGTAGAAAGAAAACAAAGAAAGTAAGGAGAGAGGGAGGGATGAAGGAGAAAGATAAAGAGAAAGAACAACAGAGACAGTACACTGGGGAGAGGAAGAAGGAAGGAAGAAAGGAAGGAAGGAAGGAAGGAAGGGAGGGAGGAAGGAAGGAAGGAAAGAAAAGCAAGTTGGGTGAGGCACCCCTGTTGGAAGGAGCAGAATAGGCGTGCACAGGGAGGCTGTCCAGGCCACTCCTCACTGGCCCCTGGTGACGCGTCCATCCTGCCGTCTGTGACCCGAGCCCTCCTGGGCCTCTCATGGTTCCCAGGCGCCTCCCTCCAAGCCAGATGTCCAAGGAGGTGGGGCAGGGGGGTAGTTTGGGTGTCTGGCAGAGGAAATCACGGCCTCCCAGCTCGCCAGGGAGTCCCCTGGAGATGGAGCTGGGCGGATGCTGCACAAACAGGAAACCCCGGTGGGGGAGGCAGAGGGGGTGTGCTGACAGCAGTTGGCCAGCTGGATCAGCAGGAAGCGGCTATGGACACTTCCCCTGTAGCTGGAACTATAGGCACCCACCAAAACACCTGGCTTTATTTTTTAGAGACAAAGTCTTCCCTCTGGCTTAGGCTGCTTTCGAACTCCTGAGCTCAGGCAATCCACCTGCCTCGGCCCCCCAGAGTGCTAGGATTACAGGTGTGCACCACTGCGCCCAGCAAGTTTTTTCCTCTTGTCTTCTTCACCCCTTCCCCCACCATAAAGTTTTTGAGTAAAATAGCCCCCCTCCCCTGCTGCCCCCACACGCCCTGCCTTACCACTGTCTGTATACCTCACATTTGATTTAGTGAGTTTTTATTTTTTTTAATTTGTAGTAAAATATGCACAATGTAAAATATATTTTAACCATTGTTAATTGTACAAATCAATGGAATTAAGTACATTCACAATGCTGTACAACCATCGCCTCTGAGTCCAGAACATTCTCATCAGTCCATCCACATCAGCAGTCACTCCCCGGCCCCTGACACCCACAAATCCACTTCCCAACCCTGTAGATTTGCCTGTTCTAGACATTCCATATAAATGGAATCTCACTCTGTGTGTCTGGCTTCTCTCACTGAACACAATATCCTCAAGGTCCTTCCACATTGTGGCCTGTGTGAGAGCCTCCTTCCTTTTCATGGCTGAGTGATGACTCCCTGTGTGGATGGACCACATAGTGTGTGTTCATCTGTCCATAGACACTTGATTTGTTTTTTAGTTGGGGCTATGTGAATAATGCTGCTACAAACACATGGACAAATTTTTTTTTTCTTATTAATATCATGCGGTGTCTGTCACAGTGGATTGAAAGTCCCATGAGAGCAGTAATTTCTGTCTCATTCTCTGCTTTGTGAGTGTCCAGCTCAGAATCGGACACTGTAGGTGCTCAGTAAATACCTGCTGAGTAAATGGATCCCTCTTGCAAGGGCCTCTGGGGGTGGGACAGGCCTGTTCCCAAGCTGACTGATATTGATCAAGGCCCCTTCCATCTCTGGACCAACCTCAGTTTCCAAATCCACAAAATGGGCCCAAACCTTTCCAGTTCAAGGAATAGGGTTCCCACTCCAGTAACAAAGAAGAGATGTTAGGCAGGAGTGGTTCTGGGAACACAAGGGATTTTTAACTGCTGCCTGTGGACTCCCTTCCATTAAACCCCTGTTCCTGAGCCCCTGCTGTGTGTCAATCTCTGGTCTATGCACTGGGGACACTGCAGGGTCTGGGAAGATAGAATCCCTGCCCACATGGAGTTTCCAGTCTGGAGGGAGAGAGGGACAAGAAACCAGAGTGTTGCCAAGGGTGAAGTGATGCATATCCAGCCAGGCAGCTGCTCCTAGGTAGCCCGATTCAGATCTCAACAACCACTCAGAAGACAAGGTTTAGGGTCTCTATTTTCAAGATGAGGGAATATGGAGGCTCAAGGAGGGGAAGTGACTTGCCCAAGATAACAAACCAAGGGGGTGATGGAACCAAGATTTGAACCTGGATCCAGCCTCCTATCTCCACTCTGGAGTGCAGCCTGCCACAGAGTGGCAGAGGAAGGCAAGACAGTTATGCCCATGCTGGACATAGGCCCATTATGAGGCCAACCCCAAAAGGGAAGAGACTTCCCTATCAGACTGGAAGAGGGCTTATCTGGCCATTCCCCCGCAGCAGGGTTACAGAGGTATATGGGGTGAATGCCTAGGCAGCCCTGGGTTGCAGCAAAGGGAAACAGGATTGGTTCAGCCTACCACCTGCTGACTTCTCTCCCTGTTCCAGACACAACTGACTTCCAGGAAAGCTTTGTCACCTCTGGCGTGTTCAGTGTCACCGAGCTCATCCAAGTGTCCCGGAGTAAGTATCCCCATCAGCCCTGAGCTGGGAGGGGAAGGGCTTCAGAGAGGAAGAAGGAGCCTACCACCTTCACCCTACATTGCCTTTTTCTCTCCAGATACCCCCATCACCAAGCCCAGGTTCCCAGGAAGGGAGATGGCCAGGCCTTTCCCCAGAGCCCAGGGTCAGGGTGACATGCCACCTCCCCAGGAAAACAGGATCCAGATGTTGGGTGGAGGCTTGCTAAAGAACCTTTCACCCCAGCATCCCTCCTTCCTGGGACCTCTGCCATTCCATCCCACAGGACCCTAGAGGGCCCCACCCCTCCTGTTCCCCTGCCTTCCCTATGGATTTGCTGGGGTCTCAACACATTTCCCTAGGAACCCCCACTTTGCATCCCACACCAAGGAGGTCTGGGTATTGTCTTGACTTAACCCTGACCAGCACCCTTCCTGTCCAGAGCCACAGACTCTGCCTCTAGCTCTGGCTACACCTCTGCCGCAGAGTGTGAACTTGGCCTACCTGCATGGCCTTGGTCTTCTGATTCCTAGAATAAGGCCAGTTTCAGCCAAATTAGGAAATAGGCCAGTTGGAGGAGTCCCTCTTTGGACTGCCATGATGGCTTTCTCCACCCCTCTAGGACAAACCACAGCCCTGGGCCCTGCTCCCTTCTTCATTCTCCTTTTGTGCCTTCTGCAGCACCTGTGGTAACCGGAACAGGACCTAATTTTTCCCTGGGGGAGCTGCAAGGGCACCTAGCGTACGACCTGAATCCAGCCAGCACTGGCATGAGAAGAACGCTACCCAGCACCTCCTCCAGCGGGTATGTGCCCAGGTCCCAATCTCTGGGCATTTCATGACACCACCCACCAACCCACCACCCTCTGGCCTCATGCTGGCTTGTTCTTCTCTCTGCAATACCTGTTACACGTTTCACCTGGTCTGGGAAACTTATCCTTCAAAACCCAGCTCCAAGTGCCTCTTTACTTATCCCTGACAGCCTACCTTGGGACACCCCTGCCCCCGCTTCCCCCCCCACACACACACACACACACTATGCAGACAGTTTTTGCTGAGATAGGCTGTAGCAGTGAGCTGGTCATATTGTGTGTGCCTCAGTTTGCCTATCCATAAAATGGGATTATAATCCTACTAGGTTATTCTGAGGATTACAGTAAGCCAAGTGAATAGTCAGGCAGCCAGGGTGTTTTTTGGCCTCCACCCTGCTATATTGGTGTTTGACCTCCAGTTAGCCCAACTCCCCATGTGGCCCCGAACATTCCTTCCAAGCAAGGGGCAGGTCTGAATAGGTGTCAATCAAGAATAGCCAGAGGCCAGATGGAAAAGTGCCAGCCTGTAATCCTAGCACTCTGGGGGGGTGGATTGCTTGAGCTCAGGAGTTTAAGACCAGCCTGAGCAAGAGCGAAACCTGGTCTCCTAAAACTAACTCCGTGGGGCACAGGCTCCACATACCTAGGGTGGTGGGTTCAAACCCGGCCCCAGCCAAACTGCAACAAAAAAACAGGTGGGCGTTGTGGCGGGCACCTGTAATCCCAGCTACTCGGGAGGCTGAGGCTGGAGAATCGCTTAAGCCCATGAGTTGGAGGTTGCTGTGAGCTGTGACGCGACAGCTTTCTACCAAAGGCAACATAGCGAGACTCTTGTCTCAAAAAAAACACAACAAAAAAAAACTACTGACAGAGCATCTGCGGTTCCCTTGAGGTCTCGCGATAGCACCTCACTCCGCCCCTTAAAACCCGCCGGAAATTGTCAAAGGTGGCCTCCGCCTAGCACCTCGCCCCAGCGTCTCCATGGTAACCAGCCTCTTCCCTCTCCCCTTAGGAGCAAGCGGCACAAATCGGGCTCGATGGAGGAAGACGTGGATACGAGCCCCGGCGGCGATTACTACACGTCACCCAGCTCTCCCACGAGTAGCAGCCGCAACTGGACAGAGGACATGGAAGGAGGTAGGGCTGCCAACGGGGGTGGAGCGAACTTCCGGTCGGGGGTAGCCGCGGTAAGGACTACGCATTCCGGCAGGCACTTCGCGGGCGCGGGAGGACAGGAAGTCGGCCTGGAGCCGCGGGGCCTCCTGGGAATTGTAGTTGTCCTAGCTGCGCTTTGAAGAAGTAAAGTTTGGGCTCACCTTCCCAGGGTTCTTTGTTTCTTCTCATAGAAGGAAGGGCGAAGTCTGTCCGCTGCCTGACTTTACCACCCTCCACCTGTTAAGCCCTCATCTCTGCGGGGGTTCCTGAGCTGCTGCATTGACTCAGTAGCAGTTCTGAGAAACAGGGTGCTTCCTCCTGGGGTCTGCTATAGCATCCGTCATCTGCAGGGTCCCTATTTGTCCTTTTCACCGCTAGAAGGTCTTTGGATATAAGATCCCTTCTCCCTGGGGTTCTTCTTGTAATTCCTTTTTTACGAGGTTCCCATCTCCCTGGGATCTTCCTCTATATGAGTCTAGTTTTGTTTTTCCGTATTGTCTCTATTCCCATAGCATCTTTTACCAGGGAGATTTTTATCCTGTTGATCTGTCTTCATGGGGTCCTCTCCAAAATATCTCCTCATAGGTTCCTGTTCTTTACAGTCAGCAGCTTTTTTTCTTTTCCTTTCTTTTTTATTTAGTTTTCTTAATAGCCCTCTGTAAGGAAACATAGGATCTTTTTTCTGTTGCATGCTAGCTTCATTCTAAAGGGCCTCATGGGGTAGAACAATGGTTACAAGCGTGGACTCTGGAGCCCACCTGCCTGGGTACATAAGACCAGCCTTTGTAGCTTCCTAGTGACCCTACCTGAGTCTCAGTTTCCACTTCTATAAAATAGAAATGTTAATATCTGCAGTATAACCCTTTTATAGGGTTGTGAGGATTTAAGTGAATTAATATGTCTCATGCATAAAACACATTTTTACAAGAAGCACCCAGTAAACATAAGGGTTTTCATTTCCCCTCCTCCTGGCTCTCGTGTCTGTGTATCCATAGGGCACACTTTCTTATAAAGATCTGTCTGTACAATATACCATTCCTGTAGGATTTTCAGGCATCAGAGAGACCTGGGTTTGAGTCCGTGGTCGGCACTGACTAGCTGTGTGTGCTGTGTAACCTTGTGCAGGTAATTTAATTTCTCTGAGCCTCAGTTTCTTCATCTCCAAAATGAAAATGATGAGAACAATAATTCTTTGGGAGATAAAGGAGGAGCAACCATCTAGCTCATTAAAAATGCCCAGGAAACTGGAGAGTGTATTATTGTCCATGTCTTTATAAA
This sequence comes from Loris lydekkerianus, assembly GCA_963574355.1. Lineage (NCBI taxonomy): Eukaryota > Metazoa > Chordata > Mammalia > Primates > Lorisidae > Loris > Loris lydekkerianus. The sequence continues at coordinate 93,246 of CAUYPK010045219.1, forward strand.
ATTCCCATCTCTTTGATTCAGTCTCTAATGCATCTGGTTGTGAAATGTCAGCTCCTCAAGAGCCTCCTCCTTCGACAATGTGGACTCTCAGAGCAGGTTCTTCTCTGAAGGATGCCCATCTCTCTGAAGACCTGTCTCTATTTATTAGGTTCTAATTTATGGACCATAGTGTCTCTATGGTTCTGTCACTGTGTGTTCGCTGTCTCTGTCAGGTTTGTCTCCATTAAGACCCTCTATTCTGTAAGCTTACTTTTTCCGTGAGAGACAGAAACCCCAAAGGAATAGTGTATTTCTCTCACAGATAAATTTGCAGCTCTGGCAAGTATGGTGCAAGGGACTCAGGCCCCTGCCTGATGCTCCACTGAGTTTGGTTTTCATTTCCACTTTGTGTTCCAAACTGACTGCTGAAGATCCAGCTATCATATCTGTGTTCCAACCAACAAAAAAGAAGGCTCAAGTCTGGTCACACCCTCTCACTTTAAGAATAATTCTCAGAGGCTGCGCCTGTGGCTCAGTGAGTAGAGCACCAGCCCCATATACCAAGAATGGTGGGTCCAAACCTGGCCCCAGCCAAACTGCAAGAAAAAAAAGAAAAAAACAGCCGTGCATTGTGGCAGGCGCCTGTAGTCCCAGCTACTTGGGAGGCTGAGGCAAGAGAATCACCTAAGCCCAATAGCTGGAGGTTGCTGTGAGCTGTGACACCATAGCACTCACCGAGGGTGACATAATGAGACTCTGTCTCTAAAAAAAAGAAGAAAGAAAAAGAATTCTCAGAAGTGGCATCTACTTCTGCTTATTTCTATACCCAGGAGATAGTCATTGGCCATATTTGGCTGCAAAGGGTGCTGAGAAATGTAGTCTTATTCTGGGCAATCATGTCCAACTCACAGTCAAGGGTTCTGTTACTAAGGAAGAAGGGGAGAGGAGAGATTAGAATCTTAAAAGCCCTTCTCATTAACTCTGTAATTGAAGAGGCTGTCAAAATAAAAATTACATACTGTGGCTCAGCGCCTGTGGCTCAAGTGACTAAAGCGCCAGCCACACACACCTGAGCTGGTGGGTTCGAATCCAGCCTGGGCCTGCCAAACAACAATGATGGCTGCAACCAAAAAATAGCTGGGTGTTGTGGCGGGCACCTGTAGTCCCAGCTACTTGGGAGGCTGAGGCAGGAGAATCACTTGAGCCCAGGAGTTGGAGGTTGCTGTGAGCTGTGATGCCACAGCACTCTACCCAGGGTGACAGCTTGAGGTTCTTTCTCAAAAAAAAAAAAATTGCATACTATTTAGAGCTGAAAGATGGCTCATGGGATATAGCCAAAGCTGTCCAAGAGGAAAAATAACTTTGAGTCTATTAGAAAAGGAGAACAGTTGAAAATAAAGAACCTAGCTTTCAATTCATGAAGCTCAAAAAAGAAAAAACAATTTTTTTTTTTTGAGACAGAGTCTCATTTTGTCACCCTTGGTAGAGTGCTGTGGCATTACAGCTCACAGCAACCACCAACTCCTGGGCTTAGGGGATTCTCTTGCCTCAGCCTCCCGAGTAGCTGGGACTACAGGCGCCCGCCACAACGCCCACCTATTTTTTGTTGCAGTTTGGCCAGGGCCGGGTTTGAACCCATCACCGTTGGTATATGGGGCCGGTGCCACCCAGAAAAACAAATTTTAAGAGAAGGAGCATTACAGCCACTGAGATTCAGTCTGACCTTCCTGTTTTGGTACTCCCTCTCAATACTCCCAGTGGAGAAAGATGCAGCAGCAGTGGGGCAAGACAAAGATAAAAAACCTACTACATTCTGGTGTGTGATAGGGAATCACATACCAGAGCTAGAAGGAAATGTCAGAGGTATGTCCCCCCTCCAGCTTCCACTTGGTTACTTCAGGTGTTGCACAATCCCTTCTTTCTGAGAGTCCCATCAGTGTAAACCCCTACTGTGTGCTGGCCCTACTTGAGGCCTTGGGGACCCAGAGATGAACCATCCCACCCCTGTCCTTGCCTTCTAGGGACTGGCCGCCTACTTGGGGAGATGGATTGTGTCTAGGTCATTACAGCCCAGAGGAGGAAGCACAGAGGACTTTCAGGAAAATGTAGGAGGACCTCAATACAGCCTGGAAAGAAAAGGGAGGACTTCCTGGAGAAGGGGAATGAAGGAGACAGAGCAGTGGGGTGCTTGGGCAGTGGCTTCTCTGCATTTCCAGCTATGTGACTTTGGGCAAGTTACTCAACCTCTCTGTACCTCAGTTTCCTCTTCTGTAGGGTCAGGATACCAGTGGTACCTCCTCTGGGAGGAATGAGGATGAAAACACTGGAAGAATCTTATACCCTTGGCCCAGGTCGGGGCACAAAATATACACGTGGGGCATGAGAGTTGGGTTTGTTTTGAAGTCAGAGCTAACCTGCAATCTGGATGACTTAAGTAGATTAATCCCCAGGAGAGATGATGGAAGAGCATTCTCAGCAGAGGGAACAGCATTTGCAGGAGTTAGACTGTGGACACTTGGAGCAGGTCATTGTCTGTTCTGGATCTGTCCTGGGCACCATAGATGTTGAGCGGTGGCCCCACCCACCTCATGCTAAGAGCACCCCCCAGTGGTCACAAATGAAAAATGCCCTCAGACATTGCTAAATGTCTCTTCAGGACAAAAATCCCCCCTGTGAATGATCATTGGTATATGCAAAGGACCTAAAGGGAGAGAGGAGAAGGAATGTGACCCTAATTCTGTAATCTGCTTGTGGAGCCCAGGGGTGGGCTGCCCTCTCTCTCCAGAAGCCTCTTCCTATCTATTCTAGTCCCACACATCTTTACCAAGAAGACAGACAGGTACCTTGTCTTGCAGAGGAAAACCCTGAGAAGCCAGGTGTGGAGGGTAACACCTGTAATCCTAGCACTCTGGGAAGCCGAGGCAGGTGGATTGCCTGAGCTCACTGGTTCAAGACCAGCCAGAGCAAGTGTAAGACCCCATCTCTAAAAAACAGACGGACGTTGTAGCAGGTGCCTGTAGTCCCAGCTACTCAGGAGTCTGAGACAAGAGAATTACTTGAGCCCAAGAATTTGAGGTTGCTGTGAGCTATAATGCCACAACAGTCTACCAAGAGTGGCAAAGCGAGACCCTGTCTCCAAAAAAAAAAAAAAAAGAGGAAAACCCTGAGGCTTAGAGAGGCAACATCTCCTGCACCAGGTCACCACAGCAGCAAACAGGTGCACAAGGACATGGAACCTGTTGGTTCCTTTGCAGAGGCTTCCTCGGTCCACCTCACTGCCTTTTGTGGGGCTCCTGCAATGTGCTAAGCTACTCACTGACACTCTTTTTCTCAGCAACACTAGGTCTGTGCTTCCCCTGGGGAAATTAAGGCCCAGAGGTCCCATGGCAAGGAAGGTACAGAGCCTAGAATTTATGCCCAATGCTGCCACCACCTGGGTCCTCCCCCTGTAGACACAGCCGGGGTCTGTGAACATTTCGTAGCCACTCAGGTCCCAGGGGAGACCAATCTGAACAGACCTGGCCACTAGACTGAGGCAGAGTCCCTTAGGTTCCTAGTAGGGCCCCAGCTGGGCAGGGTCTCTACCCCGAAACTGCCCTTAGCTTCTGGCCACACTCCCAAAATGCTCCTCCTCCTCCTCCCCCTCCTCTTCCTCTTTTTCCTCCTCTTTCTCCTGTCAGCCCAGCTGCTCCAGCTTCCTGTCTAGACAGCCCCCAATTAGCCACTCATTAGCAGGGTTAAGCTGATTAGAGCAGCTCTCCTCTCCTCTGCAGTGGCCAGGCCAGGCATTTCTCCTGGGCAGCACTCAGCTAGCCCCCCCCCCCCCCGGCTCTCTGCAGCCCCATGCCAGTGCCCAGCAAGGACAGGCCTGGGGTACTCATGCTAACCCCATGCCAGGCAAGATCCCCACAGCCATACCTCTTAGGCCCCATACACCAGCCTCCAAGCCTCTAGGCCTTTGCCTGCCCCTTGCTACCTCCTCTGGGGCCTTGCCTGACCACCCACCTGCACGGGGCAGAAGAAGGGCACCCTTGGTGCAGCTGTCGTGTGTTCTGTTCTTGCTGTTTCTATAGCCCTCTACCCCTGTACAGCGGACACAGGCCTCACAAACAGAAAGCTATCATACAGGGTGACACAGGCCAAGGGCTTCTCCCACACCTTTTTTCACTCAGGACTGAGAGGGATAGTGGAGCATAGCCCAGGTAATGAGAGTGGAGTTCCAGGATCAGCCCCATCTCTTCTTGGCACTTTGTCTTGGATGGATGATTCTCCCATCAGGCCTCAGTTTCTGCGTCTGTGAAATGCAGAGGAAAACCCTGAGAGGCCAGCCTCCAGTTCCTTCAGGTTCTGCGTGGGGCACCCAGGAGGCACACCACATTAGAGGAGGGCCATGTCCTCACAGGAGGGTCCTCATACTGAGCAGTTTGGCCCTCTGGTTATGCTGGGCAACATCTGGGGACATGGGACATTTGTGGTTGTCACAGGGTAAGGTGTGGAGCTCCTGGCACAGGGTGGCTAGAGGCAGGGATACTGCTCAGCACAAGGACAGCCCCACCCCAGACAACCATCAACCCCAAGGTTCACAGTGTGCCCTGGCCTGGATATTGGGCCAGGTATGAGGGAAGCTAAACTTATAAAATGTAAAAATCATTTCTAAAAACCTGGCTTACCAGGCCACACTTGCCTGAGATTCTAATTCCAGGAATGGGGCAGGGCCCAGGGCTCTACATTTTGTGTAGGTAAGACTCAATCCTTAGCTCTCACTTGAAAAGGCTTCCCAGGGGAGAATGCTGGCAGGGTAGGGGGTGGGGAGAAGAGAGCTGAGAAGAGCTAGTTCTTCCACACACCCAGCACTGGGTGGTCCATCTTCAGCCTGATGATGCTGGGGGCTCCTTGAGTGTGCCCATCCCATGCTAAGGGCTCTGTGAAGTCAGCATGTGCCTGTTTTACAGATGAACAGGCCAAGGCACCCCCCAGAAAGGCCCAGCCACTCTGATTCCATAGTCACAACTCCGAGCCAGCCTCCCGGAAATCCCTCACATGTTACTCATGGGGCCCCTGTGTTCTAGCTTCATTTTCAAGGTAGGGGATGCAAGTGTCAAGGGTCCCTACAGTCCCCCCGCCCACCCCAAACAGCAGCAGCAGAGGCAGCTCCTGCAATAAGAATGTTGCTCATTGTACCTCAGGGCAGCTGACTTTTCCTCAGAAAATTAAGACCAAAGACATCATTGGAAAAATGTCTCTATGTCCAAGGATCTTGGATAGCAGTAGCTTGTTTCTGCAGGCGCAGCCCAGAGCAAATCCTTAGTCCTCACAGTTGCCATCCCCAAACAGCTCCCAGTGAGAAGGTCTAGAATTTTGAGAGATTTGTGTTTTATGAAAAGGTGGCTGGGGGGCGGCGCCTGTGGCTCAAAGGAGTAGGGCGCTTGCCCCATATGCCGGAGGTGGCAGGTTCAAACTCAGCCCCAGCCAAAAACCACAAAAAAAAAAAAAAAAAAAAATAGCTGGGCATTATGGCAGGTGCCTGTAAGTCCCAGTTACTCGGGAGGCTGAGGCAGGAGAATCACCTAATCCCGGGAGTTGGAGGTTGCTGTGAGCTGAGATGCCATGGCATTCTACCGAGGGTGACAAAGTGAGACTCTGTCTCTACAAAAAATAAAAATAAATTAAAAAAAAAAAAAAAGAAGAAAGAAAGAAAAGGTGGCTGCTGCTGCTTCCTCCTCCCCCCAGGTAATACAGCTTCCTGGGTTTAAACTCCAGTCTGGCTGCCTCCCCCATACCCTGGGGCTTTCCCAGTGGGAGAGAGAAACTAGCCTTCAGTGGTTGGGCAGCCTTGGGGGTGCCCACCTAAGTCTTTGCATCCAGTTCTTCATTCATTCATTTATTTATTCATTCAGTGAAGGAGGTGCAAGGAGCTGAGCCAAAGGCTGTTGGGTTCCCAAGGTGGTAGTGAGGCTCCTGTCTGTGTAGTGGTGCCAGCAGGAATTACCAAGGGCTGATGTATCTCCTTGAAGCATGAGGAAGGCTTCATTCCTCCCCACTGGCATGGCCTCAGGAATACAACCCCAGTCACTTAGCGGGTGTCCATGTGTACTTAGCTGGTTGGGGCCCAACCAGGCTTTGAACCTGACCTTTGCACCCACCCCTACCAGGGAAGTGGGGGCAGCTCTGAGACATGCAATGTCTCTGGAAGGAGAAGGTGAGGGGCCCAGCTTTGAGGTCTAGGGGCCTTCATTGTCATCTCGCTCTTCATCCTGCTGGTTGTGCAACCATGGGAAGCCCCTGTCTCTGCCCTGAGCCTCAGTTTGTTCCTCCATGCAATGGGCTCCCAGCATGGCACTTTCAGTATTCTAGCAGAAGGGGCCAGATGCGGTGGCTCACACCTGTAATCCTAGCACTCTGGAAGGCCAAGATGGGTGGATTGCCTGAGCTCAGGAGTTTGAGACTAGCCTGAGCCAGAGTGAGACCGCATCTCTAAAAATAGCCAGGTGTTGTGGCGGGCTCCTGTAATCTCAGTTACTTGGGAAGCTGAAGAAGAGAATCACTTGAGCCCAAGAGTTTGAGGTTGCTGTGAGCTGTGACATCACAGCACTCTACGGAGGGCAACAAAGTGAGAATGTCTCAAAAAAAAAAAAAAAAAAAAGGGATTCTGAAGTATTCTAGTAGAAGATGAGACTGGGGAGACGATGCTAACCCTTTGGATGCTGGCTCTCTGGGACATCCAGGAGCCCTGGGGTGTGACCAGCCTGTGACCCGCTAATCCCACTGCCTCTATAGGCATCTCGTCCCCAGTGAAGAAGACAGAGATGGACAAGTCACCATTCAACAGCCCATCCCCCCAGGACTCTCCTCGCCTCTCCAGCTTCACCCAGCACCACCGGCCCGTCATTGCCGTGCACAGCGGTGAGCTCCAAGAACCCCAGGCAAGGAGGGCAGCAGGCCCTCTGATCATATGGCCAGGGAAGTCCCACCAGATGTTTGACCGCGAGTCCTATTGCTGTAGCCTTCTAGCCATGCCAAAAAAAAAAAAAAAAAAAAAAAAAAAAAATATATATATATATATATATATATATATATGTATATATATATATATACGTATATATATATACATATGTATATATATATGTATATATATATATATACATATATATATATATGTATATATATATATATATATATATAGAGAGAGAGAGAGAGAGAGAGATAGATAGATAGATAGATACTGATTGCCATGATAGAGAGTGCCCAGGGCCTGGTCCCAGCCCTGCCATGGATGCAACTCAGCCTCTTTGGACCTCAGTTTCCCCTTCTGTATAAGAAGATGCCAAAGCCTGCATTCCACCCCCAGACACTGACTGACACGCAGAATCGGAAGGTGCCATCAAGGCCGTGGCTCTGCTGAGCCATGAGGAGTCAGGCTTCCCTCTCTGCCTACTTCATAGGCTACACGGCCAAGACTCAGACTGAGGGCAGGGCCTGCCTGGGGTCAGTCACAACCCCATAGGCAAGGGGACCCTATGAAGTTACATGCGAGAGACCCACAGATGGACCACAGGTCATAGTCACAGGAAGATATAGACACTGGGCAGCCTCAGGTCTGGAGCTGAGTCAGTTACTGTACACTTGGACCTCCTTTTGCTCACCTGTCAACTGAGGCTAATAAATGTCCTCAACTCCCAAGATTGTCCTTAGGGGTGCATCATGGGAAGCCTTAGATACTGGTTGTTACCCCCACTTTATAAATTACTCAGTTCCATACCAAGGCACAGACATGTACACAGGGAGGTGGCACAAATCAAAACACTGAGTGATTTGAGCTAGGGGTGAACAAATTACAGCCCATGGGTCCCGATTCTTATAAATGAAGTTTAATTGACACATGGCCATGACTACCCGTTCATATGTCTCCCTGGCTCCTTCCACACTGCAGGAGTAGAATATAGACCATAATGGCCACAAAGCCAGAAGTATTTATTGTCTGGCCAGGGCTGGGGGAGGGGGGTGGGAGTTGACTGCTAATAGGGACAAGGCTTTCTTTTGGGGCAATGAGAATGTTCTGGAATTAGTGGCATTGATTGCACAGCTTTGTGCAAATACTGAAAACTAGCGATTTGGGTACTTTAGGTGGGGAATTTTATCTTGATTTTTTAAATAATATTCATTTTCCAGCTCTTTATGGAAAGAGTTTGCTGACCTTAAGTTTAAATTGTAGAGCATGAGGCCAGATGCATGGGTTCAAGTCCCAGATCTGCCACCTGCTTGTTATATGACCTCAGGCCAGTGGTGTATCCTCTGAGGGGTACCACGTCATCTTCTCTTTGGGAAAAAACCATGGCCAGGCTCAGTGGCTCACACCTGTAATCATAACACTCTGGAAGGCCAAGGTGGGTAGATTGCTTGAAGCCAGGAGTTTGAGACCAGCCTGAGCAAGAGTGAGACCCTGTCTCTACTAAAAATAGAAAAACTTGAGCCCAGGAGTTTGCTGTAGCCTTGGTGACAGAGTAAGAGCCCATCTCAAAAAACAAACAAAAGAAAACAGGGTTGATACTGGAACCTGATGAGGTGACTGTGAGTCAGGGAATTTGCGGTATAAATGACATCTGGGCCCAGCCTGTAGTCAAGCTGTTTGGTTTTGTTGTTGTTGTTAGTAAATGCACCAAGAGGCAGGCCCACACCCCCAGACACACAATGTCATGGTCCTAGAGCAGACGACCCCCAAATGACTGCCGCCTCCTACTGTTTCTACAGGAATTGCCCGGAGTCCCCACCCGTCCTCAGCCCTGCATTTCCCCACAACGTCGATCTTGCCCCAGACCGCATCCACCTACTTCCCCCACACGGCCATCCGATACCCACCTCATCTCAACCCCCAGGACCCGCTCAAAGATCTCGTCTCATTGGCATGCGACCCGGCCAGCCAGCAGCCCGGACCGGTGAGTAGGATGAGCATAGGCCTGTCCTGGTAGCAGCAGGTGACCTCCTGAGGGCCACAAGCTCAAATTCAACTTCTGTTTTAAATGGTTTTGAGGAACAGGTACCAGGTCCCTTCATCTGCATAGCACTAGGCATCAGCTGTCAGGGGTTGGAATTCAGACTCTTCCAAATATGAGGGTTTCTGGCACACATGTGACATTGTACCCTGAGGGACCCAGGCCAGTGGCTGCAGCAAACCCTGTGCACAAGGGCTTGAGGTGCTCCAGGCAGGTAGACACCATCTGGAAAACACACCAGGATCAGTGCAGGCCAACTCCTGCCATGTCTCCACAGGACACTTTAGCACTCAGAGCTTTACAAAGTTCGGAACCTCGGGCAAGGTCTCATACCACTGTATACTCCTGGGAAATTAGGAAGAATGTCCAGAGGAGGTTAGGAGGAGGTGGCATCATTTGGAAAGAAGGTGAGTTGGTATACAGGTGGCTTAAGGAATAGATATAGGGAGTGTGACCCCAGCAATGCCAGGGACTCAGGTGATGCCAATCAGAAGGCATCTCCAGGGACCCCTCCCCCCACCTCTGGCCGTTCTCAGACCCACCAAACTCATCATGGCCACCCCAGCTGCGCCGTGGACAGAGCTGGGGGCGTCGGCACCAGCAGCTCGAGGCAGAGGGGGGCCCTGCCCCCTTAACCACGTGTCTCTCTGTTCCCCCCAGTTAAATGGAAGTGGTCAGCTCAAAATGTCCAGCCACTGCCTTTCCACCCAGATGCTGGCGCCTCCGCCCCCTGGGCTGTCTCGGCTGGCGCTTCCCCCTGCCACCAAACCCACCGCCACCTCCGAGGGAGGAGCCACGTCACAGACCTCACCCAGTAAGCACGCGGGAAGTGGTGCCCCCGGTGGGGCGGACGTCCCCAGGGCCCCCTTGCCCTTCCCAGCCCGATTTCTGGGCTCAGAGGTCAGGCCTGGCCAGGCAGGTCCTGGTGAGTTTGGTGGGTCTACAGAGAACAGCGTGGGGACCATGTGGTCAGGCTGGCATGGAATCAAGGCAGCCTCAGGGGATGGCAACACTGAGCCACAATCCAGGGTGAGAGGCCAAGGTCTGCTCTCTTTGCTCAGTGGCCTGGAGGCCCCAAGTGACTACTGTGGGCCTCTGAAAGCCCCCTATGTTGAGCAGCTGGCAATAGACAAAGATTTCCAACTAGTGGCCTGACAGCCAGCCCCAGCACCCAGATGTGTTTTGTTTGTGGAAAATAAGAATTTGTTGTTATTGTTTTGAAATCAGGATGTTTCACATAAAAATTTCCAGAGTTCTAGCTTCTGGGGATGGAGAACAAGCCACACTGGGCCCCAAGTTCCTTCAGGTGACCTGGGCTGGGGCTAGGACCATCCTTTCTACCCACCTGATCCTGGAGGGAGGAAAATTGGCAGCCCCCTACCTTTGTTTCTGCCCCTATGTGTAGTTCCAGGTTACAGTCTACTGACCCCTCACCCACTCTCCAGTTTGGGGCAGCTTCAGTCTGGGAAGCAACTCCCAGGATGCCCATCCTGAGTTCCACTGGTGCCTCTGCCCCCAGAATCTCTGCAGTGCCCATGCAGGCTTGGGTATGCTATCCACCCTCCTCCACACTGCCTGGGCTAAGTGGCCTCTCCTGTCAGTGGTGCTTCCCCTGAGCACCAGTCCCAGTGACCATGCTGTGGTCAGCCCCAAAGACGCCTCTGCAGCTCACATCCTGTGTGACCTCAGACAAACATCCTCCCCTCTCTGAGCCTCAGTTTTCTCAGCAGCTGGGAATGGGTCGGTCCCAAGCACACATGTGGCAGGGCTGTGGGAAGCAAGCCAGGGACATGGGCCAGGGAGGCTGTGGGAGGACATTTCACATGGCACCAGGTACAGAAGAAAGTCAGCGCGGAGCACTGCCAGCTCTTGCCAACCTCCTCACTTGCTCAGCTATGAAATGGGAGTAATAATAGTGCTTCCTGGGTAGGGTCCACTGAGGGGAAGCGGGCTTATGCCCAGTGCCTCAATAGGCACATAATAGGCGCAGAATAAACATGGTTCCCTCCTCCTCCCCTGGACTGGGGCTCTTAACTGCAAATCCATCCTGATTAACCCCGCAGAACTCGCTGCTTCCCACTTACCTCCATGCTGGCCAAGAACAGTAGACTGCCTCCCTCCCAGCCTTGGGTCCCAGCCTGTTTGAGGCTCCTGACCCCCTGGCAGAACATAATTAGTGAGATGAAAAGCTCTGTATATATGTGTGTGCAAATACCCAGGCCGTTCTATGCCCTCTCCAAGAGGAAAATTAATAAATAAAGTGCCCTCAATAATTCATGGCACACTGTGCGGGATGCAGGCCACAGCAGCAGGATGGAGCAGGCAGTGGAACACCCTGAATAATTCACAGGCGGTTTTTGAATTATGAATCTTTCATCCTCTGTCCCCCCCAACTCCCACCTCAGGGAGCTCAGCTGTGACCCTGGCTCCCTTCAAGTCAGGGTCCCTATCCCCCCAACTAAGCACCTCAGGCTTTTGGGGGGCCCGGTTTAGCCGGGAGAGGGTGGCAGGCTCAGAGGCCCGGGGTGCTAGGTGTATAGGCCTGGCTGTGTGCCACTGGGCACTGGTCATCCTCTCTGGGCCCAGCCCAGGGACGCCTCTGCTCCTTCGTGCCCCTTGCTAACGGGCTCTCGGTCTCTCTCCTCCCCGCAGCCTACTCTACGCCCGACACGTCCCCTGCAAACCGTTCCTTTGTGGGATTAGGACCAAGGGATCCTGCGGGCATTTATCAGGCACAGGTAGGGGCCAAGAGGCCGGCTGGGGTGTGGGAGGGCAGGGCAGAGGGGCCGGCCTTGGGGCCATAGGGAGAGGCAGGCCTGCTGCCTGGGCCTAGAGCCCCCGCCTGGCTCCTCCTCGAGGCCTGAGGACCCAGCATGGCCGAATTTCTCCCCACCTTTCCCAGGGCATGTGGTTCAGCCCCATGCCCACCTGCCACTTCCTTAGGGCATCTCCCAGGAGATATCCCTTGAGGGGCCAAGTTATTACTGCCAGGATTCCATTTGTACAGATGGGGAAACTGAGGCCCAGAGATGCAAGGGAATCTACCTAGGATCACACAGCATATCAGCTGGGACTCTCCACCCCCTCACCAGCCTTCATCCCCTTCTATGCCACTGGGCCAGCAGGATGGGGGGGGGTGGCCACTCACAGCAGTGGGCCTCTCAGGATAGCATCTGAGCCCCAACCCCTGACATAGGGTGGGGCAGGAACAGTGCTCACTCTGCTACTGCAGATTAGCATGCACAGGAAGGAAGGCTCAGAGGAGGCTCAGAGAGGGGACGTGAGTTGTCTGAGGCTCACAGCAGTGGAGGGTAGAGTCCTGTGAATCTAAACTAGGGCCTATTCTCAGCCCTGCCCAAGTGTCCCCAATACCCACCACCTGTTCAGGAGTTCTTATTATGGCATGTGTGGGCCAGCAGTATGTTAATAGCCTGTGTCTGCAGGTGGTGGCTGGACTCCAGAGTTTCTGCCTCTGGGTTATGTTGGAGATGGGGGCCAAGCCACCTGGAGGAACCAGCTCGGGGCCACCCAGTGGCTCCAGAACCATGTGGAGCATAAGGAATAGAAGGTGTCCCCTGAGTCTGTGTGTTCTCGGCTCAGGGGGACATCTGTGTCCCCCATGGAAGCTCTACCATGCCTCAGCCTCCTAGAACTTTCCAAAATTGGCCTGGTTCTTCCTGGGACTCAGGAGGACCAGAGTGTTGGAGGAAGTGCTATGAAATGGGAGTAATAATAGTGCTTCCTGGGTAGGATCCACTGAGGGGAAGCGGGCTCAGATGTTCCCTATTTCTCCCTGTCCAGGCACTAGCTGGGCCCCCAAGGAGCCTCAGGCCTATGGGCAGCTCCTCCATTTCCTCCCAGCTCCACTTGGCCCTGGTCCTGCTATTCCACAAAAACAGCTAGAGGACATAGGAGGCCTTGAGCTGCTTCTCCTAGGTTCAGGGAAGACCTGTATGTTGGAAGCAGCATCCTGGGATCAGGAGACTAGGGCTCCAGCCCAGTGCTGCCTCACCCACCCTGAACCTAAGTCTGTTCCTCTGGCCTTGGGCAACCCTTCCCCAGAGCCTTCAAAGGACATAGGAGGACAGGTTTCATCCAGAAATGGCACCAAAAGGTCAAGACTTCCCCATACACATCACACATGAAGCATCCTGCCTTGCACTGGCACAGCCTTGGGGGACCAGGGAGGGGCATCACCCAGCAAACCAGGGAGGGTCCTGGGCCAGCCCTTTCTTTAGGCTTTGAGACCCCCATGGCCACCCTCTCTCCCCTAGTGCTGATGGAGCCAGGCGCCTCCCTTCCTGCCCCCACCCCATGTCTTTCCCTGCAGGAGACTGGGAATGTCCTAATTGCTTCAGAAGCCAAAGCTAATAAAAAGTCCTGGGAGGAAATGCCAGATTCAGCTTTCCCAGCTTCCTGACCTGACCCTCCCACCAGGGCCTGGGGATTCCAGTCCAGCCTGCAACCTCACCCCACGGAGCTAGAGAGGAGGGAAACCAAGGCAGGCAATGGCAGCACCTTGGGTCCTAACGCTTCTTGGCATCCCTGTCTTGGCCAGCCAGACCCCTCTGGGAACTCAGAGAGGGTAGGACAAGGGCTGGCAGAGCCTGGGGTGGGTGGGCAGCAGAGTTGGTTGGCAAAGACGGCTCAGTGGAGAAGGGAGCAGGGTGTTCAGGCAGGGGACTCAGCACAGGCAGAGGTGTGTGGGGACAGTGGGACAGCCCCAATGGCAAGCTGGCAGACTGACGGCTCAGGCTCTCCTCCACCAAGTCAGGGAGTGGGGAGCCATGGAAGGGTGAGAGTGAGGGAGGGGCACAGCCAGTTCTGGTAGTTCGACTCTCTGGGGTACCAGAGGGAAGTGACATACTGCTAAGAGATTCTCAAGGGAGCATGGGTTAGTGGAGGGGGCAAGGTTCCCAGGATGGATGTCATCAGAGTGTGCAGATCTGAGGGAGGGCCCTGCTGGTGCTGCCCAGGCTGGAATGGCAGCCCCCCTGAGTGAGACCAGGCACTGAAGAAGAGATGGGGAGAGGGAGGAGGAAACATTGAGACACAGCCCCACCCCAGCCCCTACTCCAAGGCCTGAGGATTATGGCCAGTCAGCACTTCTGCCCCCACCTTCCTGGTTCCTGGTGGTTTGCTTCCCCCTGCCCCTCCTCCCTGTTGAGCAAGAGCTTCTCTATTTCCTAACCCCCCATCCAGCAGTCCCACCCCCAATCAATATCCTATCCCCCCATCATTCTCAATTGATCCTCCCCTAGTCAGTCACCTGTGCATCCTACCCTTCCCTTCACACCTTTCCTTTCCAGTCCCCCCAGAGAGAACTTGGTCCCAGCCTCACCCACTATGATAAATCACATGCCCAGAGCCACTGTGGCAGCTGCAGGCACCACTGCCTTGATCTCCCGATCTCCCAGTCTCCCTGACACAAGTGAGAGAGTGCCCCCCAACCCTCCCACTACTGGGGCCAGAGCGAGGCAGACGCTGGGGGGGGGAGGGACAAGAGGGGCTGAGGGGAGCAGTCCACCACGGGGAGGATAGAGGGTCACGCCCAGAGTCTGTCTGGTTGCCAGCAGAAACCAGACATGAGGTAATGGCCAAGATGAACTTGAACTTGGCTGGAGGTAGGGGGCTGGGAACCACTGCGGCGCCAGTGAGATGGTATGACCCAGTGGCTGCCTGGTTGGAGAGGGCTCAATTGATCGATTTCCTGCAGGGGTGGAGGGCAGCCCTGTGTGGAGTGCCCCTCCCCTACCCACAGCCCAGACTAGATGCCCCAGAGTTGGGGTTTATGTTTCTGGGATGGAGGTCTGCACAGCCACGTCTCTGTTGAGACTAAGTCTGGAGCTATCCCCAAGTCACAGGTCCCTGCAGTGCAGCCCCATGAACACCTCCCCTTACCAAGCCTCAGTTTCCCCTTCTGTAAAGTGGGAGGCAAGGGAAAAACACCGATGACTGGACTGAAATCCACCCTTAACTACTTTTGCTCTCCTTAAGCTTCTGTGACAGAGCAGGGTCCAGACAGCACTGAGAGAGTCCTGAGAGGCTAGCCCCAGGCAGAAACAGAAATGTGACCTAAAGGCAACAGCCCTGAGTTAGAGTTCCCACTCTACCACTTTCCCACATTGGAAACCTTGGGCAAGTGATGTGACTTCTCTAAGCCCCACTTTCTTGACTGCAGAACGCGGTGGCAGGAAGAGACCTAGTCCCTCTATGGGGTTTCTGGTGGGGGGAACATTAAGTGGGAAAAAGTATACTTTACAGAAGTAAACAATCCTGTTCACCGTGCTCAGGGAGCATTGTGCTCCATAAAAGCTCACTCATTTGCCTCCATGTCTTGGGGCATGGGGACACCAAGCAGAAACATACCTTCCTTCCCCACCAAAACTTCCCCCCACCCTCATTTTATAGTCAGGGCAAGTGGCTCAGAGGTTAGGTTGCCAAGTTTAGCAAATAAAAATACAGGCTAGTGAGTTAAATTTGAATTCTAGATCAACAGGAGTATAAGTGTATCCCCAGATTTTCATGGGCTAGACTTATGCTATAAAAGTATAACCCCAACATTGGATGGGATAGACTTTTATACTAAAAAAATTCTGAGGACAGAGGCCAGCCAGGTGGCTCACACCTGTAATCCTAGCACACTGGGGTGGGGTTGGGGGTCTGAGGTAGGATTGATTGAAGCCAGGAGTTTGAGAACAGCCTGAGCAAGAGTGAGACCCCTACCTCTAGAAAATAGAAAAATTAGTTGGGCGTGGTAGTGGGCACCTGTAGTCCCAGCTACTTGGGAGGCTGAGGTAGGAGGATCACTTAAGCCCATGAGTAAGGAGAAAAAAAACCCAGACCCGCCCAACCAAGACAACCAAGAAAATACTACTGCACTCTAGCTTGGGTGACAAAGTGAAACCCTATCTCCAAAAAAAAAAAAAAAAATTCTGGGTGATTTACCTAGAATTCAGATTTCACTGGGCACCCTGTATTTTATCGGGCAGCCTTTTCAGAGGCAGAATCACTTGCCAAGGGTCACCTAGCAGATATGTAATGACAGCTGGGATAGGGAAACTGAGGTCATGGGGTTGCAGGAGTTAGGTGGGTGGGTGTGGGAAAAGGCAAGGTCAGTGGCAGAGCCAGACACCTCAATTTCTCTTTCTGTTTCTCTTTCTCTTCCCCCCCTCACCCCATTGGGCCACCCAGTCCTGGTATCTGGGATAACACAGGTCTTCTTCCCATGCCCCGTCTCCATCATCCCAAGAATCCCAGGGGCCAGCACAGCCCCCACATTTTCAGTGGAAAATTAGAGTGAGCGAGAACACCCCCGCCGACTCTCAGCCTGGCAAAAAGAAAAAAAAACATACAGATGCATATACCACAAAGGAAGAAAAGGAAAACAAAAAGACAAACAGGAAAAAAAAAAAAAAAACACAAACCCACCAACCAAGAAGATAAAAGGTAAAGACGTTTCCAGCTCTCTTGGGATGCCAAGGCCGCAGAACTGGAGGGCCAGGCCCTGCCACCCAATGGGAGACCACACGACGGGGCGTCTTCCTAAGTTATTCATCTCTTGTCCACCCGCTGCTCCAGAAGGACAGTTTCGCAACTCTGCCCAGAGACCAGGTGAGCACAGCCTGGCATCCACCCCCAGGCCCAACGGGTGGGACACCCAGAAAGACCACCTCTCCCTGGGCACCCCCTGCTGGGACATGGACCAGCCCCCCTGTGGATCAGTCACTGGTGGAGACCAGGAGAGACCCAGGACCCTGGCTGGCCATGGGCAGCAGAGACCTTGGTGGCAGGTTGGCAGGTGGTGAGGGCACAGGAGGGTGTGTGGCACGACGGATGCACAGATGGATGTGTGACAGACGCCTTCTGCCCCTCAAGAGGGTCCTGCCATTTGGCCTCCCCCTTCCATGCCCCTGCAAAATGCTCAGTGGACTGGCTCTCTCTCGCTGGGGACTTGGTCTCTCAGCCCTCACGCCTGCCCCGTTTGGGAGGAGAAGTCTCTATGCAATTGACCCCAGCCATACCCCCAGGATAGGAGGCCACCCCCTCACCCACTCCCAGCCCAGCTTGGCAGCCCCCCAGGGGAGGGATCCACGTTGCACACACTGTAAGAAATGCACTTTCCAAGAAAGGGGATGGGGGGAGTTGGGAGACCCAGAACTACCTGAGAAATGGGGGTGCTCTCATGAAAGGGGGGGTTGCCCCAGTCTAGAGTGTCTGGGATGGGAGGAGCCTCCCCCCAAGTAGCCCCTGGAGGTGGGAGGTGAGAGCGAGTGGTTTAAGTGCCTGATCTCCAACACCCGCCCCCTCCTTGTCCAGCTGGGATGTGGGGGGGCCGTGGACATCCCTCCCCCTCCACCCCATCCCTGCCACCTCCCATTGTGAACACCACATTGCCATGTCCCCTTCAGAGCTAGAGAGAGCTGGGCATCCCCCAAGCACCCCGCCCTGCGGGGGGCACGGGGGTGGGTTCTGGGGAAGCCGGAGTGCCCCCACACCCCCTCTGCCAGTGCCTTACATCCTGGAGTGACACTCCCCCCATTCCTCCCAGCAAGAAGCGGGACCACCTGTTTGCACTTTCACCTCCCCCAGCAAGTGAATCAAAGCGGGACACAGCGGGGAGGTGTGTCATCACCGGGCCCCCTGGAAGGAGAAGAGAGAAGGCTGGGTGGACAGTTGGGAGGTGCCCGCTCAGAGCCTGGGCGAGGAAGGCTCTGGCTGGTGGGGGTTGTCAGCGCCGGCATCTTGGGCCCCCCTACAGCTATGTAGGGGCCTCCCATCTGCTAAGCATTTTCCGTTGAGCCGCTCCAAAAACACTAAGCTGGGGATGCCAGGTGCCCTCACGCCAGCTCCCTGGCCCCTTCCACGCCCCTGCCCCCAACCCTACCCTGGGATTGCCATTTTGAGGGGGAGGCCTGGGAGGAGTATTAGTCGTTTTTAGGGCCACCAAGCCCAGACATAGGGACCCCTCCCTGGGCCATCCATCTCAGCCCCAACTGACCTCCTTCATGCCTGGCGCTAGGGAATGTCTGCTATCCTACAGCACAGCTCCCTACCCCCCACCCAGGCCAAAGCCATTGTCTAGGGCGGGGCCTCCCAGTGTCACCCATTCCCAGCCTGATCCCAACTCCCTGGAAACCAGACTTTTCTCCCAAACTAGACTCTTCTCCCCTGGGGCTTGGCAAACCCACTGGATCCTAAAGAGAAAGACCCCAGACAGACCCTTCCCCACCAACCCCCACCCTGTGCCCAAAGAGGTTCCCCTGTCCTCTGGCCTCGATCCCTTGGTTCATCCGTCCGTCCTCAGGGCCCCTCTACAGGGTGTGCGCTTGGGGACAACAGCAAGGGCCGCTCTCCAGGAGGGCGGGAGGGTCATGTGGTCAGGGGTATCCTGAGGCTTCTCAGCCAGGGTGGGGGAGGTTGGTGGGTGGGAGAGGGGCCGTGCTGGGATAGGCGCGAGGAGAACCGACTCTTTACCTAACTTTGCATGGTGCTTAGTCAAGGACTTCTGTGACCTGGCTCCTGACGTCAGCTCGCAGCGGCTGACACATGCATGGCAGATTATACCTGGCTCTATCCTCCCTTCTCTCCCTTTCCCTCCAAACCCCACCTTCTCTTTAAAAACAAAACAAAACAAAACAAAAACCAAAAAAAAAAAAAAAAAGTACAAAAAATATAAAAAAATTCCATGTTTCCTAATTTGCACGAAATTTTCTACCACATGATGTGCCTTGCCTTCCGAGAATAAGTATTACCTTTAAACAATATCAGCGCACACAGATAGCTGCATGTACTGCTCGTGTAGTTAAAAACAAAACAAAAAAGAGACAAAACAATGACATGAAATAAAAAATGAAAATTGAAAAGGGATGTATTTCTATTTGTAAAAATAAAAAAAAAAAGAAAATGAGAATTAAAGGAAAAATGACACTAAAAAAGCAAGCCACAAAACAGTTGCCCCCATGGTCTGCCCCCACCGCCCTTCCTTGGTTCTGACTCCACGTCTCCTGATGTATTTTGGGGTGCTCTATGGTGCTTACCTTCTGCTACCCCCCAGCCCTGCTCCTGGGCTCCAGAGGGGTCATTTCAGAATCCCCTGCCCAGAGGACAGACCTCAGGGGTGCACCCAGGTCGCAGGCGAGGACTTCTCCTTGCCAGGTGGTCACAAGGCCAGCCCCCAGATGCCATGCACCCCCCCAGGCAGCCCCTTCACCATGGGGTAGCTACCCTGCCACAGCCAGACTCCCCCATCCTGGCCATCTATGCAGGCTGGCATCCCCTGGCTCAGGGTCAAATTGCTGTCCCACACCTAGCCCAGAGGTATCCCCTCTCCCCTACCTTTTTTTGCCAAAGGACTTTGTCCCTGTCTTGGGGACCAGCCTGGGGTGGCATTCCCTCTTGCCCCCTCCCATGCCCCTGACTCCCTGTTCTCTGTCTTCCAGCCATGAATAGGAAGGGCATCCAGTATGAAACAAAGAAAAAAACCGTGATATATGCAATATCTGTCTGTCTGTACCCGGGGACCCAGCTCAACCATGGGAGGGGTGTGGGGACAGCCAGGGGACGTCAAGTCACAGGCCCTGGTCCTGGTGGTAGACTATGCTGTTGTCTTGTCCTCGGTTTTATTTTGTCTGATTTCTTTTCTTTTGTTTTTAATTCTAATTTCCTTTACTTTTTACTTGACCAAAGCTAAGACAATAGCCAGATAGTTAGTGGGGTAGCCAGATGGGGAGGACAGGGGGCAGGACTCTCCAGCCTTAGGCCGTCCCCTCACCCCACCCCACCTCCAGTGCCCACCTGTGCCCCATCAAGATGGTCAGGACCCCAGGCAGATGGCCCCTATTCATTCGCCCATTGTCCCCCAGGATTTAAGATTGTTTCAAGAGCCACAATCTTACACTCATGCCATGTTTTCATCCAAAAGACACCTCAGCAAGCCCCATGGGACAGGGAGATCCCAGACCACCTCAGTCAGCCAGGACACTGGCCTTCAGCTCTGCCCCTTGACTAGAGAGCCCAGTGTATTCATGTGGCAATTCTTGGTTCTCATTTTTTCCCTCCGGAGTGAACCTGTGTTCCCTGGGTAGGAAGAGAGCAGGTGACACCATCCCTGCACCCCATGGCACCAGTGGGTGCCCAGAGCACCCTAGAAAGAAGGCCAGGTGCCTCCCGCCCCCAGCTTGCATTCTCAGTTCACCTAGGACCTCTGCTGAGTACACTAGGCAGGTCCACGCCAGACAGCATGTTGCCTGGGGGTGTTTCGTTCTTCCTGCTTTTTCTCAGAGATGCTGCAGAGTTCCCATAGGACAAAGTTCTTGTAGGCCCCTCACTGCAGGCAGAATAAGGTAGAAATACCAGGATCCAGGATCCATGTCCATCTCTATAGTTCTGGTTCACGGAGTGGATGCTGTCATCCCTAAGGGTGTTGGTTCTGGGTTTTTTATTAACATTTATGAAACTGACATTTCAAAAGCCCCCCATCACCCACCTACCCACCCATCCTCTACCCCCCCCCATAAGAGGCTTGGTTCCACTGACCACACCCATGCAAAACCCCCGTCCCCCCAGCCTAACCCTGAGGTCCATCCCATGCTGTGGGAAAGAATAGGGAGGCCTCCTAAATATACGCAGATTGCCTCATCCTTTTGTCCAGCCAGGTAGAGATGGGGCTTGGAGGGACATAAAGACCTAGCCTTTTTTGGCCAGATTTCTGGGGGATCCCATGCCCAGATCTGGAGCCCAGAAACCCACCCTGGGCTAGACAATCAGATCCCAAAGGAACACCCGATGGGACTGGGTTGGGAGGGCCCCTCTGTCTGCAGCTCCCCAAGAAGCAAACGGTTCTAGCCTCAGCTCCACCAATCTCCCTCCCTGCTCTGGGACTTTCTGTCTGTCCCCAGCATCCGAAGGACACAGACTTGCCCACACCGCAGTGTCCCTTAAAAGACAGAGGCCAGGAGCAACCGTCCAGCCCTCCAGAAGAGACAGCACTCAGGCCCCCTCTGCCTCTGGCTTCTCCAATGGTACTTTGACCTCCAGCGTAGGGCTATACTACACACACACACACACACACATATATATATAAATATATAATTTTGAATTTTTTTCCTCATAATCCAGAACATACAGTGGCTACTTTTTATGTTGGCCTGGATTCTCTCTCCGAGACCCTGAGTTTTACTTTCTTTTTTGAAGGGTGTTGGGAGATCCTTCTTCAAATTCAGCTTCTTCCACATCCTTCCATCTTTCTCCCTTTCCACCCCTCCAGGCACTTCCTGAGAGTCTAACCTCCAAACTGACACCACCACCACCATCCCATCCATTCCTAAACGTTTCAGAGGATGGGGGGTCAGGTCCAGCGCCCCTGGCTCCCCAACCCCGGTGAGGTGGGAGGCAGATCCAAAGCAATACCAGCAGGACTTGTTGCCAGTGATACCAAAACAGACTTTTCCCACGCAGTGCCTCACATGTCTACTGGTGTGGCTTTGGGGTCCTCTCCACATCCCCGGCAGCGCCCCCCAGGCCTCACTCAAACACAAGACAAGAATGTGGAGGGGGGACCTAACAGGAATAAGGGCTCCAAAGAGGAAAGATGTCACACATCCCCAAGCTACCACCCTCACCTTCAACCTTCCATGAACACCTCCTGGCTGGATGGGGACCCTCTGCAAAGGGCACACAGGCTGCCCCAGCCCCTTCCCAGCAAACAGCCCACTCCCAAAATGCATCAACCCCCCATCTTCTCATCTTGGGTCACAGCCAGGCACCGCCCAAAATCCAAAGCTTCCTCAAGTCTAGGGGTCCCAGTTCATGCCCCCAGCTTCCTACCCACCCCACCCTCAGCACCCCTACTTGGGGAGAGGAAAAGGAAATGGACAGGATGGGGCGCATGGTATGGAGGGGCAGCAGGGACAAGGAAGAGAGATGTTTTCCTCTGAATTTTTTCCCCCCTTTCCTCCTTTCTTCTCCCCCCCTTAAGTTTTGGGGTGGTGGTGTTTTTCCTTTCCTTTTCTCTCTGAGATTTCTTTTTTTGAGATTTTTTTGTTTGTTTCCATTTTGTATTTTACTGATATTACCAGGATAGTTTACTCTTTCTTGCTTTCTGCTTGCCGTACACACCGGATCTCTCTCTCTCTCTCTCTCTCTCTCTCTCTCTCTCTCTCTCTCTCTCTCTCACACACACCCACCCACACCTATGCTTATGAACCCAGTGGGGAGAAGGTTCCACCTGGGTCCACCACTCTCCTCCTGCTCCTGTTCCCCCTCCTCCTCCTCCCTGAGGCTGGGATGGGAAAGGAGACAAGAGGATATGATCTGGGCAGACCTAGCGGCTTTCTCCCTCTACCCCTGACCCCGCTTACCCCCACATCATACTCGGATCATAACCTTGTATATTACACAGTCATTTTGGTTTTCGCCGATGCGCCTAAGTACCATTTACAGAAAGTGACTCTGGCTGTTATTTTCTTTGTTGTTTCCCTATGCAAAAAAAAAAAAAAAAAAAAAAAAAAAAGTAAAAGGGGGGTTCCATAAAAGATTCAATAAAAGACAAGAAAAAATGTATAAAAATTAAACAAGCTATGCTTCGACTCTTCCTGGCTGTCTCCCGTTCTCCTTTCCGTGTTTCATGTTCTGTTGTGAAGTGAGAGGTAGAGGCTGCAGGGGCAGCAGGGACCAGGGACCCCAAGGCCCTTGGATGGACAGGCAGGGGTTCTGGTACCTTCAGATCAAATGTTCCCTAGGGGACACTGAGCATTTCTGGGGTGAGCATTTCTTGTCAAGTTGGGGTGTGCCCCTAACATGGAGTAGGGGGAGACTAGAGATGCTGCTCAGCTTCCAGTGGTGCTCAGGATGGCCTCACCCAGAGAATGATCTGGCCTCAATGTTCACAGGGCCCAGTGGGAGAGATCCTGCTATAGTGACTTTCAGTGAATTCTGGGTCCAGACCCACCCAGCTATGCCCCCAGTGGCTGCAACCTTCCTTTGTAGGATGGGCCATGTCACACCCTGGGCCTTTGCTTCAGCCATCCCCTCTACATATTGCTGTCTCTTCCTCCAGGAAGACTTCCAGGCTTTCCCCAGCCTGGCTCCCTTCCCCACCAGTCTCTGAGTTACCCAGGACCTTCCATCAGTAATTTCCACTGGCATCTGCATGCCAGGCACAGGGGATTCCACCTTCCACCTTTGACTACTATAGGGACAGAGCTTGGCACACAGTCAATGCTCCACAAATGCACAAAATGCATTCTCTCATGCCAGCTGGCAAACTCCCAATCATTCAGCAGAGATTTCCTGAGCATCTGCTGAGTACCAAGCCCTGGGACAAAGTAAGATACAAAACACCCAAAGTGACCTGCGTTCCTGGGGCTCACGGTTTCTCCCAAGTCAGGAAGGACAGTAAACAATAAATGTGAGTAAAATATGGTAGAGACGGTAAGTGCAGGGAAGACAAAAGAAAGTGAGGGCAGGAGAGTGGACCTTCAGGACAGGTAGCATCTAGACTGAGAGAAGCCTGTAGGGAGGGAGAGAATAAGTGCCCTGAAAATCTGTCAGTGGGCACAGCCTCTGCAAAGGCCTCAGGGCAAGGCCATGCCTGGCATGTTGGAAGCACAGTAGAGGCCTGTGTGGTGGGAGCAGAGTGAGGAAGCGGAGAGGAGGATGTGGCCGGGACAGGGCAGGTGATGCAGGGCCTTGTAGGCAGTGAGGAGGACTTGGTTTCTGACCCTGAGGGAAATGGGAGCCATGGAGGGCTGTGGGCAGAGGAGGGACAGGGCCTGACTTAGTTCCAACATGCTCTCCTCCAGGAAGCTTCTCTACCTGCCCAGACAGAGCCCTTACCCCAATCCCTTTTGAGTCACCCTGACCACCAGGACTAGCCATTGGCCATGTTCATGGCCAGCTTTGCCTCCCCCAGCCTGGGGACTCCCTAAAGGCTGGGATCAGGGAGGAGGAAGGTTGTTGAGGCAGGAGTGCACCATGAGTGTGAGGGGTCATCACTTTTTCTTGGGGGACTGGATGGAACCCCCCACTCTGAGACATCTGGCGACCCTAGGATGAGCAAAGCTCTGTGCTGCACAGGGCCCTTCTCTCCCATCCACAACACTACAAGGCAGGAAGGAGTCTATCCATTTTTACAGATGGGGAAACTGAGGCACAGGGCAGAGTAGCCAGAAGCATTGCGAGGGTCCCAGGCACAGCGAGTCCATAGTGACACGCGGATACTCAGCCCCAAGACGCCGCCCGGTGACAGGCACTGCGGTCGGAAACTCCTTTCCAAGCTCCACCCCAACTCGGGTGGGCGCCTTTACCCTAAGCAGCAAGGTTCTGGCGCCCTCTGGTGGGCGTGTTGGGGACTCCAACCGGAAGGCCAGGTTCCCGGAGGAGGGGCCCGCTTGCTGCTCCCTCATCTCCTCCATCTCTACAGCCCGTGTTCCCTGCGGAGCAAGAAATGGGGGCTCCAGCGGGAACCTCTTCTACAGGGTGGGGGTTGAGCTGGGGTGTGGAATTCAGCCTGGGCCGAGGGCTCAGCTAGGGTGGAGGTGGTAGTCTCAGCTGGGACTGCGGGAGGCTCAGCAGGAGTTGAGGTCTCGGGGTGGAGTGAGCGTCTCTGCTGGAGTTAAGGAGATTCCGCCGGGCTGGAGGTCTCAGCCGGAGTTAGTATTTTAGCCGGGGTGAGGGGGAGTCTCAACCGAGATTGGGACCTCAGGGATGGGAGTCAGGGCCCAGCTGGGGTTGGGGCGCTCTCAGTAGGGTCGGGGCTCAGCTGGGGTAAGAGGTCTCAGCCGAGAACGGGATCTCGGCTGGGGTTGGGAGTCGAAGGTTCAGGCGGGGTGGAGATTCAGCCAGGTAGGGTCTCAGCCTATCGTTGGATAGCAAGGAAATCTTCAGTGGTCTTCAGCCATTGGTCCCTGGATGGCGCAATTGTGGGCTGTGGGAGGCCATCATCGCTGCAGGCTGATTGCCCTCCCTGACCACTTCCATAAAATGGGGTCGCCCTTGTTACCACCCAAAATACCTCCTGGCAAAAAAAGTCAACCAGCTCCCTAGTAATGAAGTCCCGCCCTCTGCGGGAAGGGAGGAGGATTCCAGATAAGCCCGACCTCCTCTTTTCCCTCCAATCCCCAGCCCCCTAGCCCTCAGGAAACACCCAGACTTCCCACTGTGGAGACGGGAGGCAGAAAACTCCTGCGCTCCCCGACCTGTGGCCTAAAAACACACCCTCTGACCTTAAAGATCCTTCGAGTCTGAAGGTGGAGGCTCGTTCTATACCATGTTTCCCATTTCAACAAAACCTGATATTTATAACATACTTTTGGGTTCTGCAGTTCCATTGCTCAGGATCGTTGTACAAATTATTTCACTTAATCCTCATGGCAGCTTATGAAGGAGCTTCCTTTAACAGGGCAGGTCGCTGAGGCATAGAGAGGTTAAAGAACTTGCCTAAGGATACACAGCAAGGAAGTTGGGACTCTGCCTTCTTCATGGAGCCACTTCCAGGAAATGTAGGACAGGAAAGGGGGATGATGTTGTGAACCCTTGCCTACACCCCAGCCCCTGAGAGTTGTAGCTTCCATAACAACCTGATAGCACACAGTGGGAGGGGGTGGGAAGGGCTCAGTGGGGTGGGGAACTCCTTGCCCAACGGTGCCACCCAAGCTCAAGAATTATTGGGTGGGGACCAAGCTTGGGAAAGGGATTTATAAGAGGGTGGTGGTGGGTCCTGAGTCCTCTTCATCCAGAAACACTTTTCCCTGAACCCCAGATAAAGTCATTTTGCTGACCCCAGGACCAGGTCATTTCTTATAGGACATGGAAGGGGCATTGGAGCAACTCTGGTGGGCTGCCTGGAGGAAGCAGGCTTAACCTAGGAAGTTCTCCATTCTTTCATGGCTTGGAGGCCACTCTCCCTCCTCCAGCTTCAGGCCCTAGTTACCCTCTTTATCCTTCTCCTTTTGGGGTCTCTTCTTCCTTCTCTTTATTGCTGTCAAAACAAGAAGAACCCAGATTAAAAACAACACCACCAATCTAATTTCATAAGCACCAACAGTGTTCCAATGTATTACAATTCTCACAAAACTTCCAATAAGTTCTGAGTCCTCCTTGTCCCCATTTTACAGAAGAGGACACTTGAGACTCAGCTCAGATCAATATATTTGCCTTGATTTGAACAAGGAGGAAGTGGTGGAGGCCACCCTTGAGTACGTGAGCCAACCCTCATTCTTGACCTCTAAACCTCTCTGATTTCCTGGATCTCAAAACACTATGGATTAATCTGAAATTTAAAAAGAATGAAAAAATAAAATCTTCTCTAATGATTTAAAAAAAAAAAAAGGCAGTATTGGGACGGCACCTACTCCTCAAAGGATAGGGCGCTGGCCCCATATGCCGGAGGTGGCGAGTTCAAACCCAGCCCCCGCCAAAAACTGCAAAATTAAAAAAAAAGAAAGTATGGCCCAGCCATGGTGGTTCACACCTGTAGCACTGTAGCACCCTGGGAGGCAAAGTTGGGTTGATTGCTTGAGCTCAGGAGTTCAAGACCAGCCTGAGCAAGAGTTAGACCTCATCTCTAAAAATAGCCAGGCATGACTTCGGGCCCATACACAGTGGTTATGGTGCCAGCCACATGCACCAAGGCTGGCAGTTTCGAACCCAGCCCAGGCCAGCTAAACAATGACAACTGCAACAAAAAAATAGCTGGGCATTGTGGCAGGCACCTGTCCCAGCTACTTGGGAGGCTGAGGCGAGAGAATCTCTTAAGCCCAAGAGTTTGAGGTTGCTGTGAGCTGTGATGCCAAGGCACTCTACCAAGGGTGACATAGGGAGACTCTGTCTGAAAAAAACAAAACTGGGCATTGTGGATGGCTGTAGTCCCAGCTACTTGGGAGGCTGAGGCAAAAGAATCTCTTGAGCCCAAGAAATTGAGGTTGCTGTGAGCTATCATGACACCATGGCACTCTACCCAGGGCAACAGAGACTCTGTCTCAGACAAACAAACCAGTGTGGATGAGTGGGCAGGCAAAGAGACAGGCGGATTGGTGGGTGGATGGGTTACTGAGGGGATGTGGTAGATGGATGGATGATGAATGGATGAGTGGGTGGATGGATAGGTGTATGGATGGAGGAGGGATGGGTAGAATAACGGATGTCAGAAAGATGGAGCGGGATGGAGGGAAGAATAGGCAGGTGGCTAAATGGATAAACGGATGGGAATGGGGCCACGAAGACGTTGCTGATGCTGTTGAAAAACATATTAGGGGACAGGGTTAGTCGGGAGGGAGGTCAGTGAGGCCCTGTTAATTCTGAATCTAAGAATTACTTCCGGCCCCAGCTCCGCACCCTCCCTCAACTCTCTCCCTGTAGGACGCTATTGGGTCACAAGGCTTCCAGAAGGAGGTGAGAGGGCTGGGGAGGAGGAGAAGCTTCAACAAGCGGGCTCCGAGAAGGGCAGGGCTTGAATGGGGGAAAGATCGGAGAGCTGCGGGACTCGGAGAGGGGCGGGGCGCCGAAGTCCCAACCCACTACCTCCGCCCCTGCGGGCAAAAGGGCCAGAGCTGCGGCAGTGTGAGGCTGAGGCCGAGTCCGCTCTGCACCCCGCTGTCCCTCGGACCAGGGTCTTACAGGACTGAGCCTGAGCCAGCTGCAGGGTCAGAGTTGTGAGAAGAGTAAATCAGCCTTATGAAAGAAAGGGGGTCTTCTAGGATCTGACCCTCCCGGTCAGTCTATCCTTGCTCCTGACCGACAAATTATGGGATGCAGTCCCAGGCCAGAGGAGAAAGCGGGGCACCCCTCAGTAGGGCGTGACCTGCGCTGTAGAAGTGGGATGTCGGGCCCTCTTCCAGGCTTTCTGGGCACTTGGGAGGAACTGAGCATTCCAGAACCCTGTCTCTCTGAGGCCCCCTCTGACCCCCACTCCCCGGTCAGTAAAGGTGGAGACTCATTTCCTGAGCACCTAGGAAGCTCCGGGCCTGGCAATGACTCGATAAGCCCCAGCACCTGCTCCAAACTTCTCAAGTCTCAAGTTTCAGATGGTCAGAACTCTTCTCCTCCCCTTCAGTAGGGAAGCCAACTTGAGGCTCAGAGGTCAGGCCACCTTCCCAGGGTCACACAGCATTCCAGAGCTGCAAAGTTTTTGGTCTCCCAGTCGGGAACCACAGCCAAGGAAGAACACTCCCCACACACTCCCTATCCTACCATATGAATCTCCAAATGCTTCATTCTGGTAGAAGCCTAGGATCCTGGCCCTCCCTTTCCATCAGACAGTGAGACCTGCCTTTATGACTTCCCTCTTTCTAAACCTCAGCTGGTATTTTGAGCTAGAAAATGGGACTAATTTTTTGTTATTGGAGAATGAGAAAGGATCAAGATACTAGCATTCAGTGGGAGCCTCTATTATTGTAGTTATTTTGGTTTTTGTACCCTGGTGGATCATCCTGGAGGTGTTCTTAGAGAGAACCCTGGCGCCCCAAACAGAGCCCTAAACCCAGCCTTTATCAAGATCCTCATTAAGAAATGGTTAATATCCAGGGCAATGTCCAGGGTCCAGAGAAAGTTAGGGGAAGAGGAGACAGAAGAGAAAGTGCTCCTCTCTTGCCAAGATACTGCAGGGTCCTGGGGTACCCTGTCCTCCAAGACTCAGCTCCCAAAACAAGTCATGAGCCCCAAAATATGGAAGGGAGGGAGCAAAGGTTTCCCAGGAGATGGTGCTCAGGGCTTAAAGTCCAGTGCTCAGGTCAGCAAAAACAAGATTGCAGAGCGAGTCTTTAATTTGCCCAGGGTATCTATCTGTGCATCTGTACAGCATGGTCCTCCATGCACCAGGCCCCCAAAGCAGTCTCCCCCAGGAGTAAACTGATGCCCAAGAGATGACAGGACCCCTTCTAAAGGGGCCTTCTTTAATTCGGGGCGTTCAGGCTGGGCTGTGTGGGAAGGGGAGAAGTCTTGCCACTAGAAATCAGATAGAGGGAACATAAATCAGGCAGTGGGTAGCAGGTGGAACCATGAGATTGTGAGGAATTGAGGGTGTCTCCTTAACCAGGGACGCTCTCCAAGTACAAGAAGAATCACTCAGCAGGACCAAGCTCAGGAAGAGGGGTACATGAAAACCATGGAATGCACAAAGAAGGAGGCAGTGTGGGTCCCACGCCCTCTTCACTCAAGACTACTGTATTCTGAGTCCTAGATGGAGTCATTTCTTTGGCTTCAAGTCCAGAGCTTTGCATATGGGGTGGCAAAGGGCAAAGTGCTGAGGAAACTTCCTGGAGAAGGCTGCAGGGAGTCTTCACATGGTCGTCGTCTTTGTTTTCTCGTGGTCTCTGTGCTGCTCTTCTTCATCCAGCTCCAATCCCGAGTTGCTCTCTCCTTCTGTCTCTGACTTTTTCTCCTTCCTTTTCTTCTCCCTCTTGTCTTCTTTACTGTAGGGAAACAAAGTTACCAGCCCCCATAATAAGAAACAAAGTCACTCCAATTTAATGGACAGTTACCTGTGTCAGCCATGTTATAAGTGTTTTATAAGTAATATCTCCATGAATCTCCAAAATACCTCTAACTAGGCAGCCTCACAACTTCCATTTCAAAAAGGGAGAAACTAAGGCTCAATTGCTCCATGGATGGATGATGGGTGGGTGGAAGGGTGAATGGATAAGTACTTAGATAAATGGATAGTTGCATGAAATTATAATAAATGAATGGGAAAATAAATGAAGAAGTGTGGGAAGGAGAGAATGATGGATCAATGGATAAGTGAATGGAGGTGGTATGGAGTATAAATGAGAGAATAATGGAGCAATGGGCCAAATGGATAGGTGGATGGTTAGAGAGTGAAGACTGCATAGCCAGATGGATGGGTGAATGTATAAGCAGATGAATAGGTAGGGTGGATGGGTGAATGGATGGAGGATGGACGGATGGATAAATGGGTGAATGGATGGATGGATGAATAGATGGATGGATGGATCAGTGGGGTGATGGGTAGGTAGACTAATGGATGGATAATTTGTGGGCAAAGATTGGATAGGCAGATGGGTAGATGGGCATATAGGTGACTGGGTGGCTGGATGGATGGAGGAATTGAACATGGCAGGGAGGACACTGCAGATGTAAGAGCACAGGTGGGCTCTTTATCCTCCAACACATCCTGGGAGTAGAAAGCACATTTTACTAGGGCTGAGCTGGGTCATAGACAAAGCTAACACCCAGGTCCACACCTGTTTCTCAGGCACATCTTGGACTCAGTTGAGAATCTTCCAGATGGCTGCATAATCCCACCCACAGTCTTGTTCAACAGGTATTTATTGAGTGCCTACTATGTGTCAGGCAAGCTCTGGGTGAATGTAGCCAGGATCAAAGCTAAGTAAGTTCTCATATCCTGGAAGGCACTATCTAGTGCCTTGAAACTAGTGAATGTTTCAACTGGTGTGCCATGAGAAAGGATAATGAAAGAAAAGAGAAGGAAAAGGAAGGGAAAAAGGAGGGAGAAGGGCGGGCTCGGTGGCTCACACCTGTAATCCTAGCACTCTGGGAGGCTGAGCAGTGTGGATTACCCTGAGTTCATAGGTTCAAGACCAGCCTGAGTTAGAATGAGACCCTGTCTCTAAAAATAGCCAGGTGTCATGGTGGGTGCCTGTAGTCCCAGCTACTTGGGAGACTGAGACAGGAGAATTGCTTAAGACCAAGTTTAAGGTTGCTGTGAACTGTGTTGTGATGCCACGGCACTCTATGGAGGGCAACAAAGTGAGACTGTCAAAAGAAAGAAAGAAGGAAGGAAGGGAGGGAGGGAGGGGCAAAACGAAACTAGGGAATGACTGAGATAGTTTCTGCTGGTGTTAAGTGTGAACGAGACACAGGGTTATGGGACAGAGTGTCGGGAAATCTAGAGGCCAGGCTGGACCTCAGTGAGGAGGAAACATAAGCAGGGACTGAAGGAGAAGAAGGTGGCTAGAGGATACAAGAAAGGTGGAAACAGCAAGTGCAAAGGCCCTGGAGCAGGAATGTGCTGCAGGGATTCAGGGCAGTAAGAGGTCATCATCCCTACCCCAAGCATAGGACACACACAGACACCCCACCTCCCTCACCCACAAAGGTCCAGGCCCACAATAGTACCTCAGGTGCACATCCTGGTATAGGTTGGTCTCCATTCTGAACGCAGTCTCTTCCGCATCCTCAGCCCTGCAGAGATGGAAGTGGGGGTGGGGGAGGGGACAGCCCCAGCCTCATTTCCCCCCACACTGGGACCCATGAACTCCAGGAAACAGGAGTGGGGTGGGCCACATGGCTATCGGATCAGTGATTGGGGAGGGGCAGGTGTTGGCCCACATCTGGGCTCTGGGGTGGGGGCCTAGGAGGGCAGGGGATGGGGACTCCTACCTTGCCTTGGAGCACCAGATGCGGTTGGCCAACATTAGGACAAAGACAATAAACAGGAAGCCCACCACTGCTGCCAGGCCTACAAGCCACGGCTTCAGGCGACGCTCTGTGGCTGACAGGAGTTGGGGGAAGCAAGACTCAGAGACAGAGAAGGGCAAGGCCTCCCCCCAGGAAGGGAAGAGGGAGGAGGGTACTTGGGAGCTGCTCAGACAGAGTGGTTCTTGGAAATAGGAGAAGGGAAAGCGGCCTAGGGGCTCAGAGTGGGACAGGGCTGGGAATGGAACTCAAGCAGGGGCCCTCCAGCCTTCCTCCTCTTCCTGCCCCCCTCCCAGGCCTCAGTTTCTCATCCTAAGAAGTAGGGAGATGGAGAACCTCCAGCCAACTCCATCCCCAGGACACCCTCCCATCCCAGCCACCCCTGTACCTACCTTGCTGGGCCTCTGTGGCAGGGAGGAAGAGGACCCCCAGCAGCAGCACAAGGAAGGTCTCCAGGGTCTCCATGACCAGGAAGCCAGCTGGCAGCCAGCAAGCAGCAGTCCCAAGTGGCATCCACAGGCCTAGTGCGGGCAAGGCCCCGCCTGCTTCTATCGTGATAAGATAGAAGCAGGAGGGGTCTGGACAGGGAG
Source organism: Loris lydekkerianus (assembly GCA_963574355.1). NCBI lineage: Eukaryota > Metazoa > Chordata > Mammalia > Primates > Lorisidae > Loris > Loris lydekkerianus. Next base: position 125,203 of record CAUYPK010045219.1, read on the forward strand.
GGCTTGAGTACGGAAGGAGGTCCCTCCACAGGCACCAGCTGGTTGGGCACCCACCCCCTCCTCAGCCACTCCTGCCCCATTGCCCCCCACACACTAGGAGGGTGGACTCTGGACCCTGTATAACAATTAACTCTGTGAGTACAGCCCTCCCCTGGCACCCTGCCCTAAGGGCCACAATCAGCCTGTGTCACCCCCTCCCCATTCCCACCCTTCCCCATCTGAGCCCCCTGCCCCTTTGTGCCTGTAGGTGGATGAACTCACAAATACAACTACGATAGAATAACAAGAATCCCTTTCTGTGTTCACAGAGTGCCCATGTGGCTCTGTGCTCAATGATTTTACACACTGAATTTCCTTTTCTTAATCCCCCCCCTCCATGAGATTTTGCCAGACCCACTCACTATAAAGAGCCAGGGAGAGCCGAGCAACAAGTGTCAGAGCTGGGATTCAAACCCATGTCTCCCTCACCACCAGCTTATGCCGCCTCTACCTGGCTCTTGGCCCCTGGAGGCCCACAACTAGCTTGAGGATACATACAGGGACAAGAAGGCCGTGTGTGCAATCCACCTCCAAACCTGGATGCCCCTTGTGGGGACACCCTGAGAAGCTGATGACTCAGGCTCCAAGATCTCCTGCCCTCAACCTTGGTCCCCAAGTTGATTAGATAGCGGCTCCTGCCTGGGCAAAGGGGGACCCCACCCCAACCATAGCCTAGGCCCGTGGCAGGAAGGCCTGTGTGTGAGTTGCTACGTACATGTTTATAGGGCACCTGGAAGGCAGGCATATATTTAATTCCTACTGTGTGCCAGATGTTATATCAGTCTCAGCAGGGAAGGAAGCCTCAAAGCTGCCCTCCAGGAGCTCTCAGTCTGGTTGGGAAGTCAGGGCCCCCAGAAACAAACAGAATCAGCAGCCAAGGTGATGGGTAAGGAAGATTTAGAGGTTGTACGGGTAGGGGCAGCAAGGCAGCTGGGGACAGGATCTGCCTCAAAGTTTCTATCTTCCTAAGTCAGTCATCGACTGCACTCTCTGTTCTGAGACCTCGGTGAGGCCATTGCACAACTGCTTGCCTCAGTTTCCCATCTGTTAAATGGGGTGATAAGTCCTACCCTGGAGGATTAAATAAGATTTAATCAGCCCCTAAAACCTGAAAAGGACTTGCTCAGCACAGCAGCAGGTACATGCTGAACACTAAGTAAGCTTCAATCACACTATTATAATTTTTTAAAATTGTCATAGTTTTCTTAGTTTACAGATTGCTGACAGCTCAGCTGGGGCTGAGCAGAGCAGGCTCTGGGGTTGCAGTCAGGTATGAGGAATTAGCCAGTGATCAAAGCTGAGAACCTGCCATCCAGGAAAACAGAATGTTCTCCATCACAAGGGGCCAGTCAGGGCCAAGAAAGACTCCAGTGTACACAAGTTCCATTACACAGCCACCAAAGGGGCCGCAACCTGGGTCCAGGGACCAGCTCAGTTCAGCCTCCAGAAGGAGCTTCGGGTCGGGGGCTCTCTGAAGGTGATGGAGGGGCGGCGGGGGTCCCGAGCAGGGGGGGCTTCCACGAGGGCCCCCTCACTACCCCCACTGGTGTCCTCGTCGCCACGCCAGGCCAGGGCTAGCTGCAGGTCCAATTCCTCCAGGTCCTCACCAGCCAGGCTGGGGCGCAGCTCGCGGGGGGCATCCTCCTGGTCTGGCTTTGGGCCAAATGCCCAATCTGCAGCAGGGCAGAGAGTAAGGAGCCTCCCTGGCCATGAAATACCCCCACACCTGCCATCCATCCTCTTGCTGGCCAGGGGTGTTCCCTCAGGCTCCCACCCCCAGAGGGCCTGGCAGGAGCCCAGGCTGCAGTGGAGAGTGGCTCACCAGCCAGGTCGTGGGCCAGGTCTTTGATGAGGTGCCCGACGATGGCGTAGGCCACAGCTACCACCACAAGCACGGCCAGCAGGAGGTACAGCACGTACCTGGGCAGGCGGATGGCATCCAGTGGGGGAGGCCGGTACTCCTCATACATTGGAGGGGTTGGGCTCCAGCCCTCAGCCTCCTCCTGGTTCCCCAACCCTGGCATGGTGGCCACCTGGAGGGCTGGGGTGGCCCGGAGGTAACCCACACAGCGGAAGTATTAAGGGACCCGGAGTTAAGAGGATTGGGTGGCTTCCCCCTCAACCACCATCTGCCTGCATTAGTCACGTCACAAATCACTTCCACCCGCTGGGCCCCCCCTCCCTCTTTTGGCGCAGCCACCACTCTGCCAGCCATACCCACTTCAGGGCGTTTGCACTTACGGCTCCTTGGCCCCAGGTCTTTCTCATGGTGGGCTCCTTCTCTTCATCCATCTACCTGATATGTATAGAACTGTGATGGCTGGGCCCTCTTGGGTGCTGGGGGACACTGTGAATAAGACAGACCCAAACCAGCTCCTCATGGAGCTGACAGCTCAGGCAGGGAGATGATGCTAAGAACGACACATCTTTGTAAATAACATATTGGAAGGGAGGAGTGTATAGATTGGAGTAGGGGGATCCGGTGAGAAAGGTGAGTCACAGCTTAAGAGAGGATGGCCAAGGCCTCAATGAGGAGGTAACATTTGAGCAGAGACCTGGAGGAGGAAGGGAACCAGCTGAAGGAATATCAGGAGGAAGAGCATAGGGCAGGACCATGCCTCGTGTGTTAGAGACACAGCAAGGCCTATGTGATTGAAGTAGAATGAGGAGGGGAGACAGGGAGGGAGACAGAGAGGGAGAGTGGGGAAGGGTCGGGGCAGGTTGTACAGAGCCTGGTGGGCTGCAGGGAGGACTTGGCTTGACTCTGAGGAAGGTGGGAGCCATGGAGGGCTGTAGATAGAGGGACAGGTACTCACAGGCGCCCTCTGGTGGCTGCTTCAGGGAGGACAGACTGTGGGAGGTGAGAGTGGGAGCCTGGGACCAAGGCAGAGGGTCTACAGTGTTCCAGGCAGGCAAATTTGGAATAGATTTTAAACTAATCACACCCCAGCATTTTTCGGCAAAGCACCTACACTGATCAGCTAGGATAGTGGTGCGCAACCTATCGACTGGCATGGCCTTTTAATACAGTTCCTCTGCGTCAAGACCCACAGGTTGAGAACGGCTGAGCTAAGAAGTCAGAGGCAAAGGAGCCCATGGAGAGTAAGAGAAATTCTAAGGAGCCAGGTCAGGGCAGCCTGGCAGGTGGTGAGGGAGACCCAGGCTCAATCCCAGTTGTGCCTGTGGCTGTTAAGACCTTGGCTCTCCTGGGAGGAGACATGATGCTGTGTAAAAAGCCTCCTGTGCACTGTGCAGGCAGGAAAGGGTGGCTCTTTTTATTAAATTTGAGCTCTGCTTGTGAGTAAAGAGGCCTCATCGATATCTAAATGAGGACACTGAGGGGCAGCTGGACCCAAGTCTGGGGGATTCCTAGGCTGGAGACCATTCTGTGGCCATCATCAGGTGTAGAAAGGTTTGGAACCTGTGGGGTAGACAAGGCCACCTGGAAGGGGTGGGGGGAAGAGAGGGGAGGACTCAGCCTAGGGTTAGACCCTAGGGGAAAGGTGTCCCAGAGAGGGGGAAAGGGAGCCAAAGAGTGTGGGGTCTGGGGCTGTATGAGGACAATGTTTCCAGTAACAGTGGACTTGCCAGATCAGATGCCACCAAAGAAGGCAGGGACTGAGCTGTGACCTTGGGTTTGGACACTTCTCATCCAAAGCCTAGATGAGAAGAAGAGAAGTAGGGGGTAGTGGTGAGGGCTGCTGGCCCTCCTAGAGATAAACAGAAGAAAATGGAGTGAAGGAGAATGAAAACTGTGAGGTTGGGGCAACTGTTGCTCAGTGGTTAGAGCACCAGCCACATACTCCAGGGCTGGTGGGTTTGAACCCAGCCTGGGCCTGCTAAACAAACAAGCAAGCAAACAAAAAATAGCTGGGCATTGTGGTGGGTGCCTGTAGTCCCAGCTACTCGGGAGGCTGAGGCAAGAGAATCTCTTAAGCCTAAGAGTTTGAGGTTGCTATGAGCTGTGACACCACAGTACTCTACCAAGAGTGACAAGGTGAGACTTTGTCTAAAAAAAAGAAAAGAAAGAAAGAAAGAAAAACCTGTGAGGTCAAGAGTGATGTTTTTGTTTTTTGTACAGTCACTATGTTGCCCTCGGTAGAGTGTTGTGCCATCGCAGCAACCTCAAACTCGTGAACTTAAGGGATTCTCTTGCCTCAGCCTCCCAAGTAGCTGGGACTACAGGCGTCTGCCTTTTTTTTTTTTGTAGTTGTCATTGTTCTTTAGAAGGGTGGGGCTGGGTTTGAACCCACTAGCTCCAGCATATGTGGCCAGCACCCTAACCACTGAGCTACAGGTGCCGAGCCTCAAGAGTGGTTTATTTCTTGTTAAAAGATGGTCTCACTTTGTAACCCAGGCTGGAGTGCAGTGGTGTCATCAGAGCTCACTGCAGCTTTGAATTCCTAGCTTTGTGATCCTCTGCCCTTAGCCTCTCAGAATGCTAGGATTACAGCATTCTGAGTGCAAAGTGAGCCACTTTGCCCAGCCTTATTTTTAAAAAGATGACAGTCCAGGCTGGCACAGTGGCCCAGGCCTGTAACCTCAGCACTTTGGGAAGCTAAGGCAGGAGGATCACTTGGGGCAGTATTTTGAGGCTGCAGCAAGCCACTGCACCTAGCCTGGGCCACAGGGTGAGACCTTGTTGCAAAAAAAAAAAGGATATCAGCAGAAACAACTGTGCCAATCCATTAGGTTTAAAGTCTCCTTTCTTTGTGGTGGCTCTCTCCCCATCACTCTGGGAAAAGTCAGATGCCAGATATCAAGGAGCCTCATGGAGAACCCTGCCAACAGCCAGGCTAGAGCACCAGCTCCAGCCCCATTCTAACCTTCAGATGAGGCTGCCCTGTCCCAGATTTCTGACCCGTAGAAAATGTCTGTCTTCTTTTCTGTCTCTTATAAACACACTGGCCATTGGACAGCACAGGTGCAGGCAAGGGGGACAGAGATATTGATGGGAATGTGTGGAAGTTCTAATTGTATGATTTCTTCACTGATGAGAGAGAACTTAGAGGTTTACAAGAGCAAGAAGGATCAGACCACAGAACGTAGCAGGAGAATGGACATGAGTACTTGAAACATTGGCCTAGCAAAAATGCATTTTTAAAATGCATTTAAAAACTGCTAGAATCTCTATTCCCACAGCTGAACTCCCTGCAGGTTTTGAATCAAGCACTTTTCACACTTGTGGAAGGTAATGCAGTGTATATTAGTCAGGAGAGTGTAGACTATGCTGCGTAACAAACATGCCAACATCTCAGTGCCTTGTAACAATAGCTTGTTACTCATTCTTTCTACATATAGGTCCTGGGTTGACTGAGGGCTTCTACTCCAGCACAGGCGGAGGTAAGAGAGGACAGCAAAGCACTTCATTCCAAGGCTCTGTGCTGGTGCTGCTGACCATAGCCACTCCTATTTCATTGGCCAAAAGAAGCCACATGGCCATGGCTGCACCCAATGGGGCAGAAAGGTGTAACCAGCCAGGTACACAGGACATAGCAGCCAACTGCTTAATAATCACTCCAAGGGCTGGGCACCATGGCTCACACTGGTGATCTTACCACTTTGGGAGGCTAAGGTGGGTAGATTGCTTATATTCAGAGGACTTCAAGACCAGCCTGAGCAAGAGTGAGACCCTGTCTCTACTAAAAGTAGAAAAACTAGCTGAGTGTTGTGACAGGTACCTGTAGTGTCAGCTACTTGGGAGACTGAGGCAGGAGGATCACTTGAGCCCAAGAATTTGAGGTTGCTATGAGCTATGACAACACCATGGCACTGTGCCAAGGCAACAGAGTAAGACTTGTCTCATAAAAAAAAAGATGACAAAAAACAAACAAACAAAAAACCAAACAGCTCCAAGGACTCTGCCAACCCCTCCCAGAGGGTCTGGGAGACACACTCCATAATCAGGCAGGTTTCTCAACCTCTGTGCTCATTGGTAGTAGGAGCATGGTTTATTGTAGGGGACTGGGTATGGCAAGGAACATACTAGATGCCACTTAACCACCCCTAGCTGTAACAATCAGAATTGTCCCCAAGGCAGGATTGATCACCCAGCTGAGAACCACCATTCTGTAGCAAAATACAGTAGACCCTCTATAAGTCGACCACCCAAGGGACTGTAACAAACTGGTCAACATACAGAGACATGTACACATGGTGCCTTGTCTAAGAAGATTAGATCAACTTAAGGAGGTGGTCAGTGTCGGGAGCTGATCAGCTATGGAGATTCTACTGTATGTCACGACTAGCCCATGCTGATTTTGCCCCCAATTTTTCTATGTTTGGCTTTAGGGGCTGCAGACAGGTGGCTGTGGACCTATGCTTCTGCTGCTACCCATTCTACAGAGAGGGAAAGGGGCTACCCCAGGTTGCATGTGCAGGAACTGGGGGAGCTGGGAGGGGTACCCACAGCCAAACCTTTTAGCTGTACCAGCGAACTCTTTCCTCTATGCCCCCAGTAGGAGCTGAGGGAGGAGAGGATCTGGGGAAGGTCAGATTGGAGGGAGCTGGCCAGGCAGACTTTATCCCTAAGTAACTGGAGGTAAAATGAGGCACAGGTGTGCTGCCACTGATAGTCATGCAGCAGGGGCAGCACAAATCCTAATGCTGCTCGGAACATGCCCTACCCCCACATTTAGGCCATATCCTGTGAGAACAGCCCCAACACACTCAGAAGAGTCATCACTTGCCAAAAATAATTTAATATTCCATTTGGACAATATCTCTCCCCAGCTCCTGAGGTCTGCCTGCTCCTCCTCGGCCCCTATGCCCCTGGCCCAACCCACTAAAGAACCACCTCCCTGTCCCTCCCCAGGGGGTCAGAAGTCCCCAGACCCTGTGCCCCATTTGCTGCTCTGCTCCTGGGCACCTCTAAAACCCTCTTTCTCAAGACACCCCCAATCCTGGTCTGCACCTCCTGAATTCTTTCCCAGAGTCCCACCCCTATACCTGGAACCTTCCATGCTGTAGCCCTGCACTGGGCCCTGGTGGGGAGAGTCCAGGTGCAAATGTAACTGTGAAGCTGGATGGCACCAGGAGGTGGGAAAACAGCTCTCAGTGCAGCGCACCAAGAGTCAACAAATGACATCTGATTTACGAAGACCCAGTTTAGATGCCTAAGTCCTGCTGGGGAGAAGCAGTCCTGAGGATCCACAGAGAGCCCAAGCCAGGCGACTGGAGAGGGTTTAGGAAGCAGCCTGGCGTAACTGCTCCAGCCCATCAGCATATTGGAAGGCTGCCTGGTTCTCATGCTCATACATGTCCAGAGCCACCTCGCAGCTCTCTCGCACCACGCGCTCAGGGTCAGCTGCATAAGCCCGTAGCATGTCCAGGCAGGCAGGCCGGGCAATGGCACCCAGGGCCTCGGCGCACTCGTGCCGCACCATGGGGTTCTCAGAGCGGCAGGCCAGGGCAGCTCCCAGCTGGGGCACAGCTGCCTCGTGCTGCAGCTGGCCCAGGACATAGCCAACCTCGTGACGGAAGAGGGCACTGCCACAGTGCAGGCCTGCAGGACGGAGAAGGAGGTCACACTCTGGGCAGCACCACTGGCTTGGGCCAGAGCCTAGATACCCAGAGGAGAGAAGGAACAACAGAGCTAAAACTGACAGGGTAAAAGGAGCATTCTGTCTTGAAGACACCAGTGCCCCAGCCCAGTGGTCAGACCTGCTCAGGTGAGCTGATCCAGAGCTACAGGCCAGAGTAACCAGGGAGAAGTATACTGGCCTTGAGGGTCCCACTCTGTCACCAGGATGGAATACAGTGAAGTGATCACAGCTCACTGCAGCCTCAAACTCCTGGCCTCAAGTGATCCTCCTGCCTTGGCTTCCCAAAGTGCTGGGGTTACAAGTGTCAGCTGCTGTGCCCCGCCCTTGTGGGGATTAACAATCCCACAGGAAACAATCAGGGCCAGGCCTGGTCCACTTCACAGAGGGTCCCTAAGCCACACTGAGGGATACTGACAGAGATACCACCTGCCTCTGGGAGCCCCTCCTCACCTTCAGCCAGTGCCAGGGCAGCCTCCTTGCCACCTACATTGCGCAGTGCAAACATGGCCCGGTAGCGGTTGAAGAGTGGTTGGGTCTCGTCCAGAAGCACCTCCCGCAGACGCCCCACATCATGCTCCTCAGCCGGTGGGGCTGGGTCCACTGAGAGGTAGGGCCCTGCCACCAGCTCCCCATGGTGCTTTTGCAGCCACTCCAGCCTCTGGACAGCCAGCTGGCATGTCTCCGCCACCTACAGGGAGAGGGGACACTTAGGCAGCTGGAGGTCCTGAGCAGGGCGGGATGGGGCTATCTCCACTCTCTGGGGCTGGGGGTTTAGTGGTGGCGACAGATGGCTGGCACAGGAACTAAACCAACAGAGTGACAAGAGTGGCAGAGAGGGCCAGGGAAGGCCCCAATGAGGAAATGACACGCCTGTAATCCTAGGAGGCTGAGGCAAGAGGATCATTTGAAGTCAAGAGTTTTGAGACCAGCATGAGCAAGACCAAGGCCCCATCTTTACCAAAAATAGAAACAATTAGGCTGGGCATGGTGTCTCATGTCTGTAATCCCAGCACTCTGGGAGGCTGGGGCAGGTGGACTGCCTGAGTTTACAGGTTTGAGACCAGCCTAAGCCAGAGCGAGACCCTGCCTCTAAAAATAGCTGGGTGTTGTGGCAGGTACCTACAGTCCCAGCTACTCCAGAGGCTGAGGCAAGAGAATCACTTGAGCCCAAGAGTTGAAGGTTGCTGTGACCTATAATGCCATAGTACTCTACTAAGGGCAACAAAATGAGACTCTGTCTCAAAAAAAAAAAAAAAAAAAAAGGAAAGAAAGAAAAAGAAAAAAGAAAAAGTTAGCCGGCATCGTGGCAGGTGCCTATAGTCCCACCTACGTGGGAAGCTGGGGCAGGAGATTCACTTGACCCTAGGATTTGGAGGTTGCAGTGAGCTATAGTAGGCAGTTGGAGATTGAGGGGTGGGGAGGTGGGGAAGCAGGACTGGACATCTCTGGAGAGAAGATGCTCAGGCTGAGTCAGGGGTCAGGGGCTGGGGGGACCTCTTCAAAGCCCCTGGCCAGGAGGGAGAAGGGGTAGGGGTCACATTACCTCAACAATAGGGTCCATAGAATATTGCTTCAGCAGCTCCAGAACTTCTGGGTTCCCGATGGCTCCCAAGGCCTCCCCTAGGAAACAGCAATCAGAAAATTCACACAGAGTAGGTGGGTAGTAAATGTGCACTACCTGGTGAGGGCCATGGACTTGCCCTCCCGTGGTGAGTGGTCCAGCCTCTGGCCACCGCTGATTGGAGCTACAACAGTACAACAGTACATGCTCCAAGCTGAGCCAATCAATCCCTTCCCTTGAGTGTCTGGAACCACACAAGGCTATAGTAGAAAGCAAAACTGACCCTGCACCCAAGACCCAGAGATAAATTATATCCTTACAACCCCAGCTGATAAGTCGCTCCAAGAACATTTGGATGAGTTGAGCCTGCCAGGAATAGCAACCTCCTCACCCCACCAGAAGAATTTAAGCTGTGTTGTGAGAGAGGAAGCTCATCCAACCAGACAAGTCCTCCAGACAAGGCAGGACAACCTGTGCCAAGGCCCTGAGGCCAAGGAGTGGGTGCCATGGGGGTACAGTATGCTGGAAATCAGCAGATTCCAAGATGGGCAGGGCCTCACGTCGACAGAGGAGTCCATTCTCTCCGAGCACAGACAGGAACTGTGCCTCCTTGAGCAAACTCAAGAGTCCAGGATGCTGGTGCTAAAACAGGAACATTCTAATGGATCTGAGGGATATCAATTCCTATCCGTCCTCTGCTCAAAGCCCTCCACAGCCCCCACCTTCCTCGGAGTCAAAACCCAAGTCCTTTCCAGTGTCCATCAGGCCCTGTATGATCTACCCCATCTGCTCCCTGACCTCTCCTCCTTACTCTGCTCCAGTCACACGGACCTCCTCACTGTGCCTCCAACACACCAGGTACAGTCCTGCCCTTTGTATAAGCTATTCCCTTTGCCCAGAATGCTTCTCCTAGATATCTACTCAGACAACCCCTTTAATACACTGTTGTGTCTTTAGATCAGACTAATTAGAAACTGTAAAACCTCCCTATCTATAGCACCCTCATCACCCCCATCTAATGCTATATTTCCCCCTTAGCACTCACATGTTTCCACCATAACATGATCTGGTGTTCTGCTAAAGATAACAGAGTTTATGAGAAAAGCAAGTTTGGGGGCAGAACATTCTTTGTAAAGAGAGCTCTACTAAAAACTGTAATTGAGGACGGCGCCTGTGGTTCAAAGGAGTAGGGCACCGGCCCCATATGCCAGAGGTGGTGGGTTCAAACCCAGCCCCAGCCAAAAAATGCAAAAAACCCCCAAAAAACAAACAAAAGAACCTGTATTGATACAGTTAGCTGGGACTAGTTAGCCCAGCAAAGCTTCAGACTACCTCAAGGAATATTAAAAATGCCCAAAAATATATGAAATGGAGCTGGATGTGGTGGTAGGTGCCTGCAGTCCCAGTTACTCCAGAGGATAGCTTGAGCCCAGGAGTTAGAGACTGCAGTGAGCATCGATTGCACCACTGTATGTAGTCCTCACAGGTGACAGAGCAGGCTAAAATAATGGCCTGTGCACGTCTGGAGTGTGAGGATGACATGCTGTGGCCCTGGGAGCCACATCCTAATGGGAAGAGATGCCATGGCATCTCTGAATTTGGGGAATGTAGTCAGTAAACATCCTAGCCACTATCTATAATGAACCATGAACATCTGAATCTTTCTCAAGCTCATGGGACTTTTTAGATTCCAGGATTCTTATTCCTCCATTTCTCCAAAATGACTAAGACTAGATTTCCTACAAATGTTGTAGTGGGAGGTGGTGATACTAGATATGATTTGATTTAGAAAAACTAATAAATGTGATTTTATTGTAAAAAAATTATATAATAATGATAATAAGATACAAAATAATAATTAAATGGAAACACAGATCAGACTTCCTGGCCGGAAACTAGAGCTCAGGCCAGTGGGGCTACACACAGGTGGGCCCAGGTAGAACTGCAGGCCTGGGGGCAGCTCTCTGTAGAGCCTTGGATGCAAGTGCCAACTTTGCATTTTCTCAAAATAGAACCCAAAACCACCTTTGGGACAGGTAAGATGGTGGCCTTCGCATTTGTACACCTGCTGTCTGGCTCCCCTTCACCTAATTGCAAATGAGGTCTCAGGTTACAGAAAAAATGGTCCTACCACACAGATGCACTATCTGGCTCACTTATCTCCTTTGCTGTCTGTGTCCCTCACTAGAACAATCTGTATTTGTCTTATCACTATTGTGCCTTCTGTATGTCTGAAAGGGCTTAGCATACAAAAGGCACTCACTAAATGTATGCCAAATGAATGGAATGAAAACAATATACACCAGGTGTTGGGATGTGGCTTGTCACTCCTTTTATGTATAAGCAAAGAATGGTTTCTACCCTATTTTTTTTTTTTTTTTTTTTTTGATACTGGGTGTTGCTATGCCACCAAGCTAGAGCGCAGTGTTGTATCACAGCTCTCTGTGGCCTCAAAGTCCTGGGCTCAAGTGATCCTCCTGCCTCAGTCTTCCAAGTAGCTGGGACTATAGACCCTTGATACCACACTTGGCTGATTGTTTGGGTTGTAGACATAGGGGTCTCCCTATGTTGCCTTGAATTCTTGGCACAAGCAAGCTTCTGCCTTAGCCTCCCACAGTGCTGGGATTATTGGCATGGCCACCTCACCCAGCCTGAATTTTTTTCTTTTTCTTCTTTTTTTTTTTTTTTTTTTTTAAATCAAAGGATTGGGTGGGTGCTGTGGCTCACACCTGTATCCTAGCACTCTGGGAGGCCAAGGTAGGAGAATCTCCTGAGCTCAGGAGTACCAGACCAGCCTGAGAAAAGCAAGACCCTATCTCTAATAAAAACAGAAAAACTAGGCTCAGTGCCCGTAGCACAGTGGTTAAGGCACTGGCCACATGTACCGGGGCGGCAGGTTTGAACCCATAGCCAGGCGTTGTGGCGGGTGCCTGTAGGCCCAGCTACTTGGGAGGCTGACACAAGAGAATCGCTTAATCCCAAGAGTTGGAGGTTGCTGTGAGCTGTGACACCATAGCACTCTACTGAGGGCAACACACTGAGACTCTGTCTCAAAAAAAAAAAAAAGAAAGAAAGAAAGAAAAGAAAAACTAGCTGGCATTGTGGTGGGCACCTGTAGTCCCAGCTATTTGGGAGGCTAAGGCAGGAAGATCACTTGAGCCCAAGAGTTTGAGGTTGCTGTGAGCTGTGATAATGCCACTGTACTCAAATGGTAGGCCTTATTTTAGTTCTTTCCATACTTCTTGCCACAGAGGCTGTACTAGTTTTCCTTAAATAACTAAATGTAGACTTACCACTTGATCTTGCAATCTCATTACTAGGTATCTAACCCTGCCACCACAAAAAAGTCATTTTATCAAAAGGACATTTGCATTCAAACTTGTTTTTTTTGGTAGACAGTCTCACTTCATTGCCCTCAGTAGAGTGCCGTGGTGTCACACAGCTCACTCTAACTCCTGGGCTTTGGCGATTCTCTTGCCTCAGCCTCCCCAGTAGTAGCTGGGACCACAGGCACCCACCACAATGCCCAGCTATTTTTTGGTTGCAGTTTGGCCGGGGCAGGGTTTGAACCCGCCACCCTCTGTATATGGGGCCGGTGACCAACCCACTGAGATACAGGCGCCACCCAGCACTCAAACATTTATGGCAGCTCAATTCATAATTGCAAAGATGTGGAAGCAACCCAGGTGTCCTTTGAATAGGATTAATAAACTGTGGTATTTGTATACTACAGAATACTATTCAGCCGTAAAAACAAATAGAGATTTTGTACTTGGATGGATTTAGAGACCATTCTCCTAAGTAAAGTATCAAAAGAATGGAAAAACAAGCATCCCATGTACTAAGTACTTAATTAGAACCAGTACATTTAACAACTACATGCTCACATGAGAGAAAAGTAAGTAAACTGGCGGTAAGTAAACTGTCACCAAATGGGTGCACTGCACAGGTGCACACTTCCTGGGTAAAGGGCACACATACAACCCAGACTCTGACTTTATAAAAGCAAACTATGTAACCTAATTGAAAGTACCACCATATTAATCTGAAATTAAAAAAAAAAAAAAAAAATCAACGGAATAGTACTTCCTAACAAGTAAAAACTGTAGAAATTCAAATCTCAATTCTTACAAGTTTTTTTTTTTTTTTTTTTTTTGAGACAGAGCCTCAAGCTGTCGCCCTGGTTAGAGTGCCGTAGCATCACAGCTCACAGCAACCTCCAACTCCTGGGCTCAAGCGAGTCTCCTGCCTCCACCTCACAAGTAGCTGGGACTACAGGCATCCGCCATAACGCCAGGCTATTTCTTGGTTGTAGCCATCATTGTTGTTTGGTGGGCCCGGGCTGGATTCAAACACGCCAGCTCAGGTGTATGTGGCTGGTGCCTTAGCCGCGTGAGCCACAGGTGCCCAGCCACAAGTAAAGTTTTATTGGTATACAACCACAGCTATATACTAATGATTTTTTTTTTTCCTTTTGGAGACGAAGTCTCACTCTGTCTCCCTTGGTAGAGTGCTGTGGCATACTAACTCAGCAACCTCAAACTCTTGGGCTCAAGTGATCCTCTTGCCTCAGCCTCCGAGTAGCTGGGATTATGAACACCAGCCCCAACACCTGGATTGTTTTTTCTATTTTTAGTAGAGATAGGGCCCTGTTCTTGCTCAGGCTGGTTAGGTGATGCACCTGCCTTAGATTCCCAGAGTGGTAGGATTACAGGTATGAGCCATCACACACCCGGCCAACAATGGCTTCTGATGGATCTTATGGGCCACTGTCTGGGCTGCAAGGCAGAAGCCATTTACTATCTAGTACTTAACAGAAAGTTGACTACCCCTGATATATGTCCCCCAAGTGACCACACAGACACATAAGGCAGCCAAGAGGAAACAGAAAAGAGTGGAGTGTCCTGGACACAGACAAGTAGGTCATGAGGCCCTGGCTACTCACCTGCCTCATGGCGCACCATGGGCTCCTGGCGGGTGTCACACAGCACATCCACCAGCACAGGGATGGCTCGGGAGTCCTGCATCTGGCCCAGGCAGTACGCTAGCTCATGCTTGAGCAAGGCAGAATCATCACTGAAGGCCTGGCTAATCCAAGAGATGGCACTTGGGCCGCCAATTCCACGCAGCGTGAACAGTGCTCGAAAACGGGTCTGCAGAGGCTGCTTGGGGTCCACCAGTGTCCGTCCTATGGCCTCCACCTCTTGCTCTGTCACCATGGTGCCTGCCTCCTCCTGTCAATGAGTTGGGCCTCCCACAGCCCTATTTGGGCTAAACTTGGGGTAACAGGAGTGTTAAGTACCTATAGCAGAAAACAGTAGCTCAGGTCAAAGGTGTCCTTCACCAGCTCAATGACTTATTCACAGAACCAAGGCAGGTGGTTTCCTACCCTGTGGGCATCTGGTTGAAAGCCCAGCTGTGATCCCATTTACGTGCTGTTTAGGTGTCCCTAACTTACTTTACCTCCCTAAGCCTCATTCTCCACACCTATGTATCAGCAATGCACTCCATCATCTGCTCTCCACACAGCAACCAGAGAGATGACTGGTCCCTGAGATGGCCTCTGGTGACCCTACCTCCTAGTATTCATGCCCTTATATAGTCAATCAGTCCCCTCCCACTCCTAATAGGGCTGACCTGTGTAAACAGTAGGTTATGGAAGAAATAACAGCATACGACTTCTGAGCTTAGGGCATAAAGGCACAATGGTTTCCTCCTTGCTTCTCTCTGGGAGCAGCCAGTTGCCATGTTGTGAAGATGCTCAAGCAGCCCTGTACAGGGGCCAATGTGGTGAGGAACTGAGGGCTCCCACAGCCATGCGAGAGAAGTGGTTTGGAAGCAACTCCTCCACCCCCTCACGAGACCTCAGATAACTACATCCCCAGCCTATGTCTTCACTGCAGCCTTAGAGACCAAAGCCAGAAAAAAACAGGTAAACCAAGCCAGCAACTGTGTGAGATTACCATTCACTGTCATATAAAGCTGCTAAGTGGCAGGGCACAGTGGCTCACTCCTCTAATCCTAGCACTCTGGGATGCTGAGGCAGGTGGATTACTTGAGCTCTCGAGTTCGAGACCAGCCTGAGCACAAGTAAGACCCCATCTCTACTAAAAATAGACAAACTGAGGCAAGAAGATTGCTTGAGCCCAAGAGTTGGAGGTTGTTGTGAGCTGTAATGCCATGGCAGTGTACCCAGGCAACAGCTTGAAACTGTCTCAAAAATAAATAAATAAATAAATAAAGCTGCTAAGTATGGGTGATTTGTTATGCAGCTTATATAATTGATTCAGGAGTCCTCTCAGTAAGTAAACTGAACCATTTCACTCCTTTGTTTAAAATCCTTCAATGTGGCTCAGTGCCTGTAGCTCAGCAGCTAGAGCGCCAGCCACATACACCGAGGCTGGCAGGTTCAAACCCAGACCAGGACTGCCAAACAACGACATCTACAACAAAAAAATAGCCAGGCATTGTGGTGGGCACCTGTAGCCCCAACTACTTGGGAAGCTAAGGCAAGAGAATCACTTAAGCCCAAGAATTTAAGGTTGCTGTGAGCTGTGATGCCACAGCACTCTACCAAGGGCGACATAGTGAGACTCTGTCTCTAAATTAAAAAAAAAAAAAAATCCTTCAAAGACAGATGTGGTGGTTCATGCCTGCAATCCTAGCACTCTGGGAAGCCGAGGCGGATGGATCGCCTGAACTCGCAGGTTGGAGACCAGCCTGAGCCAAAGTGAGACTTGGTATCTAAAAACAGCCAGGTGCTGTGGCCGAAGCAGCCTGTAGTCCCAGCTACTTGGGAGTCTGAGATGAGAGAATTGTTTGAGCCCAAGAGTTTAAGGTTGCTGATAGACCAAGGGTGACAAACTGAAACTGTCTCAAAAAAAAAAAAAATAAAAATAAATAAAAAATAAATCCTTCAATGGTTTCTCTTGATTGCAAACGCCTTGGGAAATCCCAAAAGCTCTGCATGATCTGTCCTGTCACCTCTCTGCCATGCCTTCCTATCTCTCTCTCCTTGCTCATTCTTCCTCAGCCCAAGGGACTTTGCATTTGCTGTTCAACCATTGCTCATCTCTCTCTTCCTTCAGTCTGAAATATCATCTCCTCATGGAAGCTTCCCCCATAACAATCTACAATGTTACTCCTCTTGTTTGCTTTTATTTTTCACTAAAGCACTTACCACCACTAGACATTATTGGTTTAATTGCTTACAGTTAGTGATCCCTCAAAAGACCAGAACTCTGAAGGAAAGGACTAAGTCTACCTTCCTCACTGCTATATTACCAGCACTTAGTGCAATGATGAGCACACAACAGATCCTCAATAAAAAACAAAAGCAAAACAACAGTATGGCCTTAATGTAGAATTTGCTGTGTGCCAGGCAGTCTACATCTTTATGTTAACTCATTTAACCCTCATCATAACCCTATGCAGTAGGTATTAGGATTGTCCCCATTTACAAAGAAACAAAGGCACAGAGAGGTTAAATAATTTGTTGAGTAACAGCTTGAAGGTTTAAGAACCCATACAGCCTGGCTCCAGAGTCAGGCTCTAAACCACCAATACTTTGAGTGGATGAACTAAAATGGAATGACACAGCTACAAATGGGAATAAGGACCCCTCTTAGACCTCCAGACCAGCTGAGGATGTGGTGGGCTTCATAAACAGGACTGGCAGGCTATGGCATGTCAGCAACCTTCTGTGGTTTTATGAGGGAAGAGTAGCTAACTATGCACAGGGCCATCAAAAGATGATGACACCTTGGAAGAGGGATCATTAGAGACAAAAGAGTGTGTAAAATGCCAGGGACCTAAGATCCAACTCCTTGTTTTACACATATGAGCAGTGACTTGTCTCAAGAGCACACAGAACCCAGGGACTTCTGACTCCCAGTCTAAACAGGACCTCCCTCAAGCTATCTGGGAAAGGCTCCCAAACCTTAAACTCCTGGTAAAGATGGAAATCTGTGGCCAAGAAGGCAGCTCTCACGATAGGAAGGAATAAAGATAAGAGAGGCTGGTTGTACAGCTCTTGAGTGAAACCTGAACTGTGGCAAATGTCTCTAAGCTTTTTCAAGTATTAACAACTTAAGTCTTGGGTTTCCTTCGAGTCTCTGCTCAGTTATTACTTTCTCAGGGTGACCATCTCTAACCACCCTGTCTAACAACACAAACCCTCTGATAATACTCACTAGAGCTAGTATTATTTCCCCCAGGGAACCCAACACCCACCTCTGTGCTTAGAAGGAGAAGGAAGGGTACACACCCAGCCACCTCCACGTCCAAAACTCACATCCTAGTCCCATTTTTTTGGTGAGAAGGGGGACAAGAATGTACGCCTGAGATTCAAGGGAACAGCTCCTCACCCAGGAGGCAGAGTCTGAGAAGCCGCTCAACCCTGTGAAAAGTCTTAGAGGCAGACAGGAGAAATGAATAGGGATAGAACTATGCGGATGTTAATCTGTCACAGGTTGACTTTCAAAGTCCCCCTAACTCTAGAAAGAGGTCGCCCGCATGGGATCCTTCACGTGTTGGCTCCCCGGATCCCGCAGCGAGGGGATCCCCGAGACAAGCCTCCAAATCCCGGGAGGAAGAGATCGCCAGGACTCGGGATCCTTTAACTCCCACCCCAACCCCAGTCAACGAATGCCCGAGACTAGATGCTTCAACGAAGAGCTGTCCCTGCGCCCGCCCGCCAGGCCCGGACCTCGCACCGTGCTCCCAGCTGGCAGAACGCTCTACCAAGCTCCCGAGACTCAGGACCTGTTGGTCCGGCCGCTTCCCTAGTAGCGACGCTCGCAGCGCGATCTGGAGGCTGCCATCTTCTCGCCCATGTGACCGGGCCGGACGACACCAAAGCAGCTTTGGTTATTCACAATAGCAAGAGAAAGGTACCCAAGGAGGAGACGGGCCCGGAAACAAGAGTCGGCACCAATGCCATATCTCACACTATCACATCGACAGCGGTCCAGGGACTTTCCTCAGGGAAGAGAACTGACAATTCCTGCCCCTCTTCTGGAAAAGATTCTCTCCGGCCTCCCCACCTGGTAATGGTTTGTGCTGATTTAGCAGCCGGCTAGCCGCGGAGCCTGCGTAGTGTTGTGGACTGGGCGTGGTCAGGACTCAGGGGCGTGACCAACGGATGGGGCGAGACTAGAACTCGAGCTAAGGAAGAAAAAGTGTTGCAGTCGTTCAATCAATCATTCATTCATTCATTCATTTATTTACTTAGACAGAGTCTCACTATGTCGCCCTCGGTAGCTCACAGCAACCTCCAACTCTTGGGCTTAAGCGATTCTCTTGCCTCAGCCTCCCAAGTAACTGGGACTACAGGCGCCGGCCACGACGCCCGGCTTTTTGGCTGCAGTCGTCTTTGTTGTTCAGCAGACCCGGCTGGGCTCGAACCCGCCAGCCTCGGTGCATGTGGCTGGCGCCCCACTCAGTGAGCTACGGGCAAAGAAACAGTGAATGGGTGCTGAGGACAAGACAGCCTACAACCTTTATTCTCATAGAGTTCAATATTATTTTCCGAGGGAGACAGAAAATAAATAAGATAAATAGGTAGAATATTAGATAGTGATACATGCTGAGGAGAAAAATATACAGGGGATGTTTGGGGGGAAAGCCGCCTTTTACGCCTTTTACTCTGATAAGATGAGAAACCACTGGAGTGTCCCAAGCAGGGAAATGACATGCCTTGAATTAGGTGTTAACAGGATCTTTCCAGCTGGTGGATAGGAAACAGATGATGGGAGGAGGAGGGTGAGGACAGAGAACCCAGAAGTACTCAGGTCCTGGATTATTTTTCAAGGTGGAGCTAACAGGTTTTGCAGATGGATTTTGGATATGGAATTTGAGAGAATGGATCCTGTCAAGGATGATTACAAAATTCTGAGATTGAGAACCAGAAAAATGGACCCAAAAATCAATTACTCTCCTTGCCTCCTCATCCTATCCATTCACCGTCGTGTTCATTGAACCTCTGAAATAGAGTCGAAATCCCGCTTCCTCACTTTTACCACCCCTGTAAGGATCCAAGCCACCACTGGTTGTTACCAGTATGCTGCCCATAGAAGAAAAGGGGGAGTTTGGGGTTGGGCACGGTGACTCACACCTGTAATCCCAGCACTTGGAAGGCTGAGGGGGGTGGATTGCCTGAGCTCTTAAGTTTGAAACCAGCCTTGTGTGTGGGGGGTGGAGTGGGGGGGGGGAACAGCTGGAGCCAGGGCGATACCTCATCTCTAAAAATAGCTGGGCATCGTGGCGGGCACCTGTAGTCCCAGCTACTTGGGAGGCTGAGGCAAGAGGATTGCTTAAGCCTAAGAGTTTGAGGTTGCTGTGAGCTGTGATGCCATAGCACTCTACCAAGGGCGACAAAGTAAGACTCTTGTCTCAAAAAAAAAGTAAGAAAGAAGGAAAGAAAAAAGAAAGAAAGATAGAAAGAAAAGGGGGAATTTTAAAGAAACTATGTCAAAACAGTATGGTAAGTTCCTCAAAAAGTTAAACATGGAACTACTGTATAGCCCCAGCAGTTCACTCCTAGCTACCTGTACAAGAAAAATGGAAGCAAGGATTCAGTTACTTTCACACAGATTTTCATAGAGGCATTATTCACAATAGCCAAAACGTGAAAAAAAAGTGTCCATTGACAGATGAATGAATAAATGAACTATCCATACAAGGAATATTATTCAGCCTTAGAATGAAATTCTGAGAGACTACAAGGTAGACGAATCTTAAGGATATTATGCTCAGTGAAATAAGTCTGACACAAAAGGACAAATCCTGTGTGATTCCACACATAGTCGGTCCCTACAGTCCTCAGATTCATAGGGACAGAAAGCAGAATGGCTCCTGAGGAGGAGACGGGGAATTAGCATTTAATGGGGACACGGTTCAGTTTGGGAAGATGAGAAAGTTCTAGAGATGGAGAGTGGTAATGGCCATACAATATTGCAACTATTGTGTGAGGTGCAGTGGCTTGCACCTGTAATCCCAGAGATTTGGAAGGTTGAGGTGTAAAGATCACTTGAGGCCAGGAGTTCAAAACCAACCTGGGCAACACAGTGAGACCTCATATGTAAATAAATAAGTAAACAAACAAATTAGCTGGGCTTCGTGGCATGAGCTTGTAGTTCCAGCTACTTGAGAGACTGAGGCAAGAGGATTGCTGGAGCCTAGGCGCTTGAGGTTTCTGTGAGCTGGGCTCTAGCCTGGGGCCTCAGAGTGAGACTTTGTCTCAAAAAAAAAAAAAAAAAATTAAGTACTCTTTGCAACATAGTTTGAAATGAAAAAAGAAAAGAAAAGAACACTTTATGGCTAGGCACCTGTAGCTCAAGTGGCTAAGGCGCCAGCCACGTACACCAGAGCTGGCAGGTTCGAACCTGGCCTGGGCTAGCTAAACAGCAATGACAACTACAACCAAAAAGTAGCCAGGCATTGTGGCAGGCACCTGCAGTCCCAGCTACTTGGGAGGCTGAGGCAAGAAGATTACTTAAGCCCAGGAATGTGAGCTGTGATGCCTTGGCACTCTACCCAGGGCGACATATTGAGACACTGCATCAAAAAAAAAAAAAAAAAAAAAAGAATAAGAAAATAAAGTGCAGCCCCTCTGCTATTGGCACCAGGTCCAGTTTCCATCTTGGGTCCCCCTGGAGCAGCATTGTCCTGTTCACCCTGTCCTCAGCTTCCATCCTCTTTCCCAGTCGGTCCTGGCTAAAGTTGCCACCAGAGGGCGCCTGCGAGCACCTGAGTCCACTGCCCTCTCATGGTTCCCACTCCCTCAGGGTCAAAGTTCAAGTCCTCCCCAAGGCCTACCAGATCCTGCAGGACCTGCTATGTCCCTTCCCTACCCTACCCTCCTCCCTCTTCACTCTGCTCCAACTGCATGGACCTCCTTGCTGTACCTCTAACATGCCAGGTGCAATCATGCCCCAGGACCTTTGCTCAGGCTGTCTCTAAAGCTGAAGCAGTCTTCCTCCAAATATCTCTGTTCACTCCCTCACTCAAATGTTTGCTCTTTTGCTCCATGTTAGCTCCTCAATGAGGCCTTCCCTGAATACTCTCATTAACACATTGACTGCCACACTAGAAAAAAACTTGTTTTCCATGAGGCCACAGTGTTTTATTAGGTCAAGAGACATGTGAGTTATATATGTTTCAGTTTCCAAATTCAAAACTAGAGTAAGTTGAATGCAACTCACATGGCCATTGATGTGTTAAAATCATAACCTCATGGTCACCCCTTCTTTATCCTCTTCTCTGCTTTATATTTCTCCATGGCACCTATATTTTACTGTACATTTTACTTTATTTTGTTTATTGCCTGTCTTTCCCCCCACCACAATACATGCAGCATGAGGGCAGAAATGTATGGATTTTGTCTGTGTTGTTCTCTATTGTACGATACCATGGTGTGCTGGCCAACTGGCCCTCTGAAAAAAACAACAACCTTGACATGTAATGTTTGCCAATTCCTCTGATATAAATATTCCTAGCACAGCCCAGTCAGAAAAGTCCTGATAATTAACATTTATGCTAGATTATGCTAGGTGTGGTGGTGTGCACCTGTAACCCCACCTCCTGGAGAGGCTGAGGTGGGAGGATTACTTGAGCTCAGGAATTCAAATCTAGCCTGGGCAACCTAGTGAAACTTTGTCTTTCTCTCATTTTCTTTACTTTTCTTTCTTTCTTTCTTTCTTTTTTTTTTTTTTTTTTTGAGACAGAGACTCAAAAGCAGAGTAGCGTGCTTCATAACTCACAGCAACCTCAAGTTCTTGGGCTCAAGCGAGCCTCCTACCTCAGCTTCACAAGTAGCTAGGACAGGCACCTGCCACAACAGGTGGCTAGTTTGTCTATTTTTAGATACGAGGGTCTCACTCTTGCTCAGGCTGATCTCAACTCCTGAGCTCAAGTGATCCTCCTGCCTTGGCCTCCCAGAGCGCTAGGATTATAGGAATGAGCCACTGTGCCCAACCTGTCTCTGTTTTTTTTTTTTTTTAAGTATTTGGTTCTTGAAAGTTGTTACAATGAGGCTCCAGCATATCACCAAATGTTTCCCCAGGACCTATGACATGCCTGGTGCACAGTAGATGCTGGAGTAATTATTTGATGAATGAATAATGCTGAGCATAGTAGATGCTCAGTAATTATTTGATGAATGAATAAATGAATGGTCATTCAGTGGAGAGAGGTGTGAAATAGATAACGGGTGCATTCATGCATTGACAGATCTTCAAAAGGATGGGACAATCTCCCCTGTATCTTAGGAAAAGTGATCCAAAATTTAGATCCAGGAAATGAGAAAGGCAAAAGGTAAAATAAATAGTATGATCTCATTTGTGTGGATGGACTTATATAGGGTGGCAATAAAGTTCGTATGCAATTTACATGAACTTTATGGCCACCATGTATAAGTAAATTGCAGACAGTTTAAAGTTTTTGAAAAATATTGAACCATTTACTCAAAGTGCTTACTTAAAATTTTTTTGTTTTGGCTCTGTGCCTGTAGCTCAAGCAGCAAAGGCACTGGCCACATACACCAGAGCTGGTGGGTTCGAATCCACCCTGGGCCTGCCAAATAGCAATGACAACTACAGCCAAAAAATGGCTGGGCATTGTGGCGGGCGCCTGTAGTCCCAGCTACTCTGGAGGCTGAGGCAAGAGAATCGCATAAGCCCAGGAGTTGGAGGTTGCTGTGAGCGGTGATGCTACGGCACTCTACCAAGGGTGACAGCTTGAGGCTCTGTCTCAAAAACAAAAATCTTTTTTTTTCATTTTTTTCTTAAGAGATAGGGTCTCATTCTGTCACTCAGTCTAGAGTGTAGAGGTGTCATCATAGCTTACTGCAGCCTTGAACACCTGGCCACAATTATTTCAAATAACTTCCTTGTGTTGCTTGGAAATGTTTACCATTGTATATTGTTTCAATGTTTATTATGAATAATGGTTTATGACTCTTTAGAGTGAGCATGCAGACCCCAAAGAGAGGCAACTGTACCCAGGAAACAGAATTTTCCTAGCAAAAGACATTTGATGCCAGGCAGTGTCTTGTACCTGTGACTTGCACAGCTTCAATTCTTCTGTAGGCAATTTGTTCTGTTCTGTTTTGAAGGTGGTTTTTTGAGACAGTCTCACTATTTCGCAGTTCATTTATTCAGTAAAGTACCATGGTGTCACAGCTCAGAGCAACCTCAAACTCTTGGGCTTAAGCTATTCTCTTGCCTCAGCTCCCAAGTAGCTGAGACTACAGGCACCCACCACAAGGCCCGGCTATTTTGTCATTGTACTTGTCATTGTTGTTTGGCAGGCCCAGGCTGGATTCGAACCCCCCAGCTCCAGTGTATGTGACTAGGGCTCTAGCTGCTGAGCTACAAGCACCGAGCCTGTTTCAGGGTTTTTTTTCTTTTTCTTTTTTTTTTTTTTTTTTAGAGACAGAGTCTCACTTTATCATCTTTGGTAGAGTGCCGTGGCGTCACATAGCTCACTGCAACCTCCAATTCCTGGGCTTAGGCGATTCTCTTGCCTTAGCCTCTCGAGTAGCTGAGACTACAGGCCCCCACCACAACGCCCAGCTATTTTTTTGTTACAGTTTGTCTGGAGCTGAGTTTGAACCAGCCACCCTCAGTATGTGGGGCTGGTGCCCTACTCACTGAACCACAGGCACTGCCCTGTTTCAGGTTTTTGTTTTTTTTTTTTGTTTTTTTTTTTGAGACAGAGCCTCAAGCTGTCACCCTGAGTAGAGTGCTGTGACATCACAGCTCACAGCAACCTCCAACTCCTGGGTTCAAGCGATTCTCCTGCCTCCACCTCCCAAGTAGCTGGGACTACAGGTGTCCGCCACAACGCCTGGATATTTTTTGGTTGCAGCCATCAATGTTGTTTGGTGGACCCCGGGCTGGATTCGAACCTGCCAGCTCAGGTGTATGTGGCTGGTGCCTTAGCCACTTGAGCCACAGGTGCTGAGCTATGTTTCAGGTTTTTTTGAGACAGAGTTTCACTTTGTAACCCTCAGTAGAATGCCGAAATGTCATAGCTCACAGCAACCTCAAACTCTTGGGCTCCAGTGATTCTCCTGCCTCAGCCTCCCGAGCAGTTGGGACTACAGGCACCCCTCACAATGTCTGGCTAGTTTTGCTTTTTTTTTTTTTTTTTTTTTTTAGAGACGGGGGTGGGGGGTCTCACCAATCTTGCACAGGCTGGTCTTGAACTCCTGACCTCAAGCACTACACCTGTCTCAGCCTTCCAGAGTGCTAGGATTATAGGCGTGAGCCACCATGCCTGGGCCTAACCAACTTGTTTTTTTTTTTAGAGACAGAGTTTCACTTTGTTGCCCTCAGTAGAGTGCTATGGCATCACGGCTCACAGCAACCTCCAGCTCTTGGGCTTAGGTTGTCTCAGCCTCCTGAGTAGCTGGTACTACAGATGCCTACCACAATGCCTGGCTATTTTTTGTTGCAGTTTGGTCGGGGCTGGGTTCAAACTCTCCACCCTTGGTATATGGGGCTGGTACCCTACTCACTGAGCCACAGTTGCCACATGCCATCTTGTTTTTAAAGGTACAAAAAAGTGAGCATTTTACGTGCAATCTCTTTCTTTAAAAATAGGGGCAATTAATGAAAAATATCAAGAATGCCATGCATAGCAAAGAAGTCACTTAGGTAGGCCAACTTCTAGTTTAAGACAACTTTCCATCATTCTTTGCATAAGTATTTATGGAGAACCTACTGTGTGCACCAGTCAGTATCCTAGGCACAGAGGACATAGAACGAAAGACACAGTTTCCGGTCTCATGGAGCCAACATGCTGATTGTTTTTATTTCACTGCCTTTCTATGTGTGTGAAAGCTGACTCCAGATAACCAGCTCTGCGGCAGCCCTTGTCCACTTTGCCAAGACATCATCTTGATCACATTCAAGACCCAGGCTAAGTTTATAGAGGACTTCCTATGAGCCAAGGGCTGTGCTGACTCTGGAAGGCTGGGTGCCAGGTGTGATGGGCCCCTTAGATGTTCTGGGGGACAGATGGGCCCCAGGGGTGCAGGAAGCAGATATCAAAAGCCATGCCAAAAACCAAGGCTTGTGTAAGTCAGAGAACTTAGCATCTGGCCTCTGCAGACCTGCAGGAAACTGATAGCAGTAGAGAAACCTACACTAAACCAAGATATCTACATCTTCTCATCTATGGCTCCTCCGAGCAATGACTTGGAGGCCAGAAGTCTGAAATCAGGGTGTCTGCAGAGCCCTCCTCCCTCTGAAGCCTCCAGGGGAGGATTTTTCCTGAATCTTCCAGTTTCTAGTAGAGTCTGCACTCCCTGGTGCTCCTAGGCTTGCAGTTGTATGTCTCCAATCTCTCCCTCTGTCTTCCATGGCCTTCTTCCCTATGTGTCTGTATCAGAATCTCCCTCTCCTCTCTTTGAAAAGGACACCTGTCATTGGTAAGGGTGCGCCCCCTAATGCATTATGTTATTTATATATATATATATATATATATATATATATATATATATATGTTTGTTTGTTTGTTTTTTTGAGACAGAGCCTCAAGCTTTCACCCTGGATAGAGTGCTATAGCATCACAGCTCACAACAACCTCCAACTCCTGGGCTTAAGTGATTCATCTGCCTCTGCCTCCCAAGTAGCTGGGACTACAGGCGCCTGCCAAAACGCCCAGCTATTTTTTGGTTGCAGCCATCATTGTTGTTTGGTGGGCCTGGGCTGGATTCGAACCCACCAGTTCAGGTGTATGTGGCTGGCGCCTTAGAAGCGCCGAGCCTATGTTTTGTTTTGTTTTGTTTTGTTTTGTTTTGTTTTTGAACAAGGTCTTGCTCTATTGCCCAGGCTGGAATAGAGTGGTGTTGTCATAGCTCACTGCAGCCTCAAACTCATGGGCTCAAGTGATCCTCCTGCTTCAGCCTCCCAAGTGGCTGGAACTAGAAGCACATGCCATAATGCCTAATTTTTTTCTATTGTTAGTAAAGATAGGGTCTCACTCCTGCTCAGGTTGGTCTCAACTCCTGGCCTCAAGCAATTCTCCTGTCTCAGCCTCTTAAAGTGTTAGGATTACAGGTGTGAGACACAGAGCCTGGCCTATCTCTACTTCGTTGCATCCACAATCCCTCTTTTCCAAAATAAGGTCACATTTGTGGGTACTGGGGGTTAGGATTTGAGCATATCTTTCAAAGGCACAGAATTTAGCCTCCAAACTGAGTTTTCTTTCCAGTCTCAGTTGGGGCAACCATAACCTTGCCTGGTCCTTGTCCCCAGCCAGGCTGGACAAGACACTGCCCAAACACCTGCAGTCACCAATTCTCTTTTAATACTCTGGGCAGCTTGCAGGATTTATGGAGGGTGCCACAAATGAGTCACATTTGTCTTCTGCAAGAGGTACTCTTAGTGACTTGTATTCATCTATTATCAGTATATATTGAGTACTACACATGACTACACACTAATACTACACACTAATTTTAATACAGCTTTTCACCTGGGCACCGTGTCTCACACCCTTAATCCTAACACTCAGGGAGGCCAAGGCAGGTAGATTGCTTGCGCTCAGAAGTATAAGACCAGACTGAGCAAGAGTGAGACTCCTGTCTCTACTAAAAATGAAAAAATTAGCAAGGTGTCACGGTAGGCGCCAAACTGCAACAAAAAATAGCCGGGCGTTATGGTGGGTGCCTGTAGTCCCAGCTACTCGGGAGGCTGAGGCAAGAGAATCGTCTAAGCTCAAGAGCTGGAGGTTGCTGTGAGCTGTGATGCTACGGCGCTGTACCAAGGGTGATAAAGTGAGATTCTGTCTCTAAAAAATAAATAAATAAATAAATAAATAAATAAATAAATAAATAAGATGAAGCCTATTCTAATGTAATTATTGTTTATTTTTTAAATGAAATGTATATTGAAATCATTATGGAATCTATACAGTTGCAAAAAATTATACAGAGAGATCCAGTGTACACTTAACTCAGTTTCTTCCAGTGGCAACATCTGGCAAAACACTGCTGCCAGGCTGTAGGTTTGATACAATCACCCTGTTGTGTTCAGATCACCCCAGTTTTACTTGCTCTTATCTGTGTGCATGTAGGCATGTGTGTTACGTTCCATACAAGTTCATTACCATGTAGTTTTGTGCCTCTACCACCACAGTCATAATACAGAACAGTAGCAACACAAGTCTGGCAGGATGATTAATACTCTCCCTCTCCAAAGATGTCCATGTCCTAATCCCTAGAATCTGGGAATATGTTATTTTACATGTCATGAAATGAACTCTGCAAGAGGGATTAAATTAGGATTTTGAGATGGTTTATCTTGGCTGCCCAGTGTCACCACAGGGTCCTCATTCAAGGAGGCAGGAGGATCAGCGGCAGAGAGAGACTGGAGGATGTTGCACTGCTGGCTCTGAAGGTGGGGGGAGGGGCCCCCAAGCTGAGGGATGTGGTGGCCTCTAGACACTGGAAAAGGTGGGAGACAGGTTCTCCCCCACACAGCCCCCAGGAGAGACTAGTCCTTGACTTTAGCCCAGTGAGACCCATTGTACATTTCTGACCTCCAGACCTATAGAATAATAAATCTGTGTTGTTTTTTGCTATGAAATTGTGGTAATTTGTTACAGCAGCTGTAGGAATCTATGACATGATAACCCCTTTTCTAGCCACACCTATATTCCTCTCTCATGAACGCAATATTTAAAAAAATCAAAATTAGTACCAAAAAGTCCTTCTAAAAGTTAAACTTTTATTTTTTTAGACAGAGTCCCATTTTGTCACCCTCAGTAGGGTGCTATGCCATCATAGCTCACAGTAACCTCAGGCTCTTGGGCGCAAGTAATACTCTTGCCTCAGCCTCTCAAGTAGCTGCAGGTAGCCGGGACTATACATGCTGGTCACAACACCTGGCTATTTATTTTTTCCCTGACTCAGGCTGGTCTCAAACTCTTGAGCTCCAGCGATCTACCAGCGCTGGCTGCCAGAGTGCTAGGATCACAGGTGTGAGGCACGGTGCCCAGCCCTGAAAGTTGAAATTTTAAATGAAGACAGGATCCAACACTGTCCTTGCAAAATGTACCTCCTTGGCCTCCCCTTAATTCTAGCCCTGTCATCTTTTCTTAAAATAAAACAGCTAGTGAGACGGCAGAGGTCAAATCCCAATTCAGGGAAGATTTGTTCATTTTCTTTTTCTCCCTGTTATATGCGCTTCAAGTTCTGTCTGAAATAAAAGAAAAAAATATTATAGATTTGGACATTTTTTTCATAATCATTACCATTTAAAAAATATGCTGAATCTGGAATGTTTCATTCAGTCCTCCATTTTAGCTGAAATGTTGATAATCTTGGTTTGGGGGTGGGGTGGGGCCCTAGCTAACTATTAGACACGTATTTATTAAGCCTGGGCCTGAGCAAAGAGATCGGACCTAGTCCACAGGGACAGACGTTCATAAACAAGTCCCCTGATTCAACAATTATTGATTTACTCTATTTTCAACACTGTTCTGGATGGTCTTTATCCAGTAGAATTTTCCATGATAGATATATTCTATATCTTCACCATCCAAAATGATACCTACTAGCCAGGAGTGGCTATAAAGTATTTGAAATGTGGACAGTCCCACTCTACAACTGAATTTTTAATTTATCATCATTATTATTTTTTTGAGACATAATCTTACTCTGTCACTTGAGTAGAGTGCTATAGTGGCATAGCTCATAGCAACCTCAAACTCATGGGCTCAGGAGAGCCCCTTGCCAAGTAGCTAGGATTATAGGCACCTGCCACAACATCTGGCAAGTTTTTCTGTTTTTAGTAGAGACAAACTGGCTTTTTTTTTTTTTTTTTTTTAAAGACAGTGTCTTACTTTGTCACCCTTGGTAGAGTGCTGTGTTGTCATAGCTCACAGCAACCTCAAAGTCTTGGGTGCAAGTGATCCTCTTGCCTCAGCCTCCAAAGTAGCTGGGACTACAGGTGCCCGCCACAACAGTCAGCTATTTTTAGAGATAGAGGTCTTGCTCTAGCTTAGGCTGGTCTCAAACTCCTAAGCTCAATCAATATGCTGGAGACAGGCTGATCTTGAACTCCTGATCTCAGGTGATCTACATGGCTGCCCTCACAGAGGGCCAGGACTATAGGAGTTAGCTACTGTTCCCAGCCCTTTTTTTATAGCAAATTTTTATTTATTTTTTTATATATATTTTTTATTTTTATTTATTTTTTGAGATAGAGTCTGTTGCCCTCGGTAGAGTGCCTTGGTGTCACAGCTCACAGTAACCTCAAACTCTTGGTCTTAAGCGATTCTCTTGCCTCAGTTTCCAAGTAGCTGGAACTACAGGTGCCTGGCACAATGCCCAGCTATTTTTTGGTTGTAGTTGTCATCGTTGTTTAGCTGGCCCAGGCCAGGTTCAAACCTGCCAGCCCCAGTGTATGTGGCTGGCGCCCTAACCACTGAGATACGGGTGCCAAGCCAGGTATTTCTGTATTTATTTATTTATTTATTTCATTTTATTTTTTTGGTCTTTTCAAGCAAATGAATACTTTTATTAACGTTGTAAGTTTTTGGCTCAACGCCTGTGGCTCAAGCGGCTAAGGCACTAGCCACATACACCTGAGCTGGCCGGTTTGAATCCAGCCCTGGGCCTGCCAAACAACAATGACGGCTGCAACCAAAAAATAGCTGGGTGTTATGGCGGGCACCTGTAGTCCCAGCTACTTGGGAGGCTGAGGCAGGAGAATTGCTTGAGCCCAGGAGTTGGAGTTCGCTGTGATCTGTGATGCCACAGCACTCTACCCGGGGCAACAGCTTGAGGCTCTGTCTCAAAAAAAAAATACTTACTTTTTTTCTTTTTTTTTTTTTTAACATGGTAGTGTTTTGACCTCAAATACTTGTCAGGTCTGCTACTCAAAGGAACTTATAGCTAGACAACATATGAACCTTAAAGATGCTTCTTTCCAGTCCAGTTTAGGGTCCAATGCAGATAATTCCATGCTTTCCTCTCCTATCCCCTCAAGGTCTTTTGCAAACGTCTCTTCCATTTTATGCCTAGGATCCCTTGAAATGCATCAGGGTATTACATCAACTAGTACAGAATATCAAGATTACATTTCCCAATCTAAGTTCCAAGTCAGATAATGATGAGTTAGGTTGTCCAAATAAACTCACCAGACAATTACATCAGATAGTGTACTACATAGAATTTAAATTTTGAACAAAATACATCTCTCCTCCTTTGGTCTCAACACAGAAATTAAAGTCCCCAAATACAGACAATACTTTTCTCCACCCCTTCTCCATGTTCATCAGGCTTAGCCAGATCAGCCCCATCCACATTTCCACTTGAAATCTGGCCCTTTCTTCAGCAGTTGCTGCATGGGGTTGTCTTCTAGAATCAACGGAGCTCCTTCAGCACCTCCAGAGCTGGAGAACTCCAACTCTGAGTCCCGTGTATCACACGCAGACCCAAAGTTCCAAGGAGCTATCAGGTCACACAAGAAACAGCAAAGCACCTCAAAATTTAGAAATAACAACCAAAGCCAAGGAACAAATGTGACTGCTGCAAGAGCTTACAATCTAGGCCCTAATTCCTGCATGTGAGAGCATTTCCCAAACAAAAGTTACTTCCCCAAACAAAAACATT
>CAUYPK010045227.1:0-27690 GCA_963574355.1 Loris lydekkerianus
GTGATGAAAATGTGTCAAACAGTCTATGAAACTAGTGTATGGTACCCCATGATGACATTAATGTACACAGCTATGATTTAATTTAAAAAATTAAAAGAGAGAGAAAAATAAAGTTCGAAAGCTACCTATTCTAAAAAAAAATAAAAAAAAAAAAATAAAAAAAGAAATGACCTTCCGAGCTCCAGGATACATGAATAGCACATTGTGAAGATGCATCAGCTGTTCATTAGTCCCCAGAGCTGCTAAGTGGCCGTGGAAAGAGGGTACAATTCTCAGCCAACAGGTAAAACAGGAAGCTGTGACTTCAGACTTTCAGCCTCTTCTTCCT
This sequence comes from Loris lydekkerianus, assembly GCA_963574355.1. NCBI lineage: Eukaryota > Metazoa > Chordata > Mammalia > Primates > Lorisidae > Loris > Loris lydekkerianus. The sequence goes on from CAUYPK010045227.1 coordinate 329, forward strand.
ACGCTCCTTCTCTTTACTTAATGCCCCCCAATTGTCTCTCACCTATTTGCTTTCTCCTGTACATCTTCTTTTTGAAAAGCATCTACTCTCAGTCCTTACACCTTGGTGCCAAGGTAAGTCAATCGTTCTGCCAAAAACATTGGCGTTTTAAACCCAATTTTTAGCAGGACAGTGAAACTCTCGGTTCTCACCTGAAGAATTATCAGGTATCAGTGAGCAATCAGAAGATTCTGGAGACTTAGAGACTCCTCAGCCATTGAGGAACCCCTGACCCATGGCAATGCTGTAATTTTTGTAAGTTAAGGGACCCAGAGCTCCCAAACCAGCTTGCTTCCCACTGCAGAGATCTGAGCCCACCCTGCGTAGCACAGTCTCTGCCTTGTTTCCCTTTCTGTCAATGGCTTCAATCTGAGTAGTACTCCTTAGCCGGGGATATGACATCTGAAATCTCTGGTATCTAAAAGTATTTAAGAGATGGCTACCAATCTGTTACAAGTTTCACTTAAGTAAATCGGTATTGAGTTCAGTTTCTTTCTAGATGTTTCCACCCATATTTTGACTTACTTTAAAAGACAAGTTGAGATAAGGTGATAAAGGGAGTTTTGTATGTCTTTGAGATATTTTATGAGATGAAATGTCTTTCCACACAGATGGAACTTCTCAGCATAATCCCTTTGCAATCCATGGGCTTTGAGCCCTTAGCCCCAAAAGGAAGCTTCCCTATGGCCTTCTTTTAACACTAAACAGCTCATGTCCCTACTTGTAGGGGCTCCTGGTTGGACCCACAGCCCAGACACAGCTTCTGTGGGACTGATTCCTTTACATGAACCCATGGTAGCAGCACAGGGTCGGGCACCATGGCCTAGGGCAGTGACCCCAATTAAGCCAACCATTGAATTGTTTTAGGCTTTTACTTGGCAAATATTTGGCTATTTTAGTTTGGTTTCTAGTGCTGGCTAAATGGATTATAGTAACATTTTATAAATTCAGTATGTTCCCTTCAATGTACTAGAATCAGTAGGAACCAACTATACCCAAAGATGTTTCAAAATTAAATACGCTAATTAAGCCAGCCACCGTGTCTCACACCTATAATCCCAGCACTTGGGGAGGCCAAAGCAGGTTGTTTGAGGCTTACCTGGTCAACACAGTGAGACCTCGTCTCTACAAGAAAAAAATAAAAATATTAGTTGGCCATGGTGGTGCACACCTGTAGCTCCAGCTACTCAAGAGTTTTGAGGTTGCAGCGAGCCATGATTGTGCCACTGTACTCCAGCCTCAGCAAGGCTGTCTCAACAACCACCCCTCAAAAGACACAATAACAGAAACCCCCCAAATAACTTAGAATCAGGATAAAAAGCTGTCTGGCTTCCCCCTCCTTATTAGAGAGTGAGAAGAGTTGAATTTGGTACTTGTCATAATGAAAAAACTTCGTAGTTACACATAACTGATCACTAATTATTAAAGGCTAGGATACAATGGAAGGATATTTGAGGAGCTTCTTGATAATCAAAAGTGTCACAGTGACCGGTTCATTCAATGGCAGTGGAACTGATAGGCTGTCGCTGTGTGATCCCAGGGTGGCACAGTTCAGGAGCAACTGATATTTTTTGGAACGTGCCATGAGGATGGAGGATATGTGAGGACATCTCTCATCTCACAGCTCTTAGTCATAAGGTCAATCCTCAGCTGCCGGTGACTATTCTTAACAATGTAATCATTTCAATGTCGATGGTACTATATTTCTGAATTTTAAAAGTTTCCTGACTAAAAAGGAGTTTATGAAATGTATGCTTTTGGCATGCGTGATACGTACGCAGATGACATTACTATAAGTCATATCAAGATTTATTTTAAAAATACATGGTCACATCAGAAAGCACATTTTACAGTGGTAAAGCAGCAACACTTTTTATTTATTACAAATTCTAAAAAAGAACCCAACTTTGTAAGTAAAAAGGAACACTGATTATCATTTAAAACATGTAAATTTAAAATTACATACTAAACAAAAAAAGTGTTACATTCCCACAAATCCAATGTCTTTGTAGGCTTTTACAGACATGTAATTTCTGTAGGGTTTGGGGCCCTATCAACAATTTCTATTAGGTACAAAGATAACAAAATGAAGCAATAAAACAATTGGGCTTCCCTAGTAGACACCAAAGATAAAAGCCCATCCAGGTGTGGTCCAAAGAAACTCACCCCACACCCCGTGGGCAATACAAGTCTCTTAAGCAACTGGATCTCAGCCACACACTTTGCACAGCAAGGCTGTCAGTTCATGTGCGGGGACTGTAATAGGTCAGGCCTTACATGTCAGTCCCAGGAATCAGCTAGCCTGTCTTTGAGTCATAGAGGTTTCCTGGTCCTTATTGATCTACTCATGGGATATTTGGAACTGAAATTAAAGACCCCATACTACCTTATTGTCACTTGAAGTCTTTTCACTTCCATCTCATTCTAAGACCCCACCCAGGAAAAACTATCTGAGGGTGCTCACACTTTGCAGGCTGCCTGACCCTGGAACCAGCTTGGGGTCCTGGTTCTGATCTCCATGGGGTTATGAAGGAAGGAAGACTCCTAAGACCCAGAGATTGTGGTAATGGCTTCAGCCATGGGGAATAAAAGCTAAGTATAGTGTTCCCAGCAAATAGCGTTACCAATTGGACTAAGCCGTAACAAAACGCATTTGTATTCAATAAGACTAAACTGTGTTCATAAAACAATAATGAATATTATAAAACCAACAACCAAACTAGTAACAATAAAAGGTCAGACTTGTCAAAATCCAGAAACCTATTTTAAAGTGTTTAAATATAATTATAGAAGAAAAATAGATCGCAGCTAAACAAAGTCAAGCAACCTTATTTTCACATCTACATGACTTAAAAAAATGACCTTGCTGGCATTATTTACTACAATGAACTTCAGTACTTTCCCTCTTGACATTAAGGACAAGTTAGAGAACTTTGTAAAGTAGAAAATGTACAGAAGAAGGCGCTGATTTGGCATTAGCAAAAAGGACACTTAATCTTACTCACCTCACCCCCCCCACCAATACACTAACCATGTAAACTTTAATAACCTGGGATATACACTCTAAATCCAATCCTTTAAAATCCCATAGAAATTGTATTTTTGGGGTTAACTAATGATCACTTGAAACTTATCAGGAGAAATCATAAATACCACTGGGAAGGGAGAGTGGGAATCTTGGCACAATTTCACCATGGAGTTAGTAATCTCGGAATATGCCCTGACTTAAGGGAATAGAAGGCTCATCTGTTCCTTTCCAGTACTGGGGGCAATTATTCCTCCCTATTCTCTCTGCTAAGCCTTCAATAAAATTTTAAAAATAATGCAGTAAAAAATAGATTCTAATTCAAGGTGTTTCATTAAAAAAAAAAAATAACAACTACCTGTAAACACCTAGGACTTAGGGAATATTTTGGCTAATATTTAAATTAAAAACTTAAAACAGGGTGGTGCTTATGGCTCAGTGAGTAGGGCGTCGGCCCCACATACCGAGGGTGGTGGGTTAGAAACTGGCGCCGGCCCCACCCTGGCCAAACTGCAACAAAGAATAGCTAGGCCTTGTGACAGGCACCCGTAGTTCCCAGCTACTCAGGAGTCTGAGGCAAGAGAATTGCCTAAGCCCGAGAGCTGGGAGTTGCTGTGAGCTGTGACACCATAGCACTCCAGAGCAACAAAGTGAAACTCTGTCTCTTAAAAAAAAAAAGTTAAAACAATCCTTTATTTATAAAAATTAAAAGAATGCAGGCTGTTATCTTTTAAAAGATACTTCTGAAAATGATATTTTCCATCAACTGTGGTTGGTTATAGTGAAGCTCTGTATTTCAACATTAGATTTTCTTTCCTATCTATGTACATGTATCTCACATGATGTTTTAGTTTTCTTGATATTCATCTCTAGGGAAAATGTGATAATCTGTATTTTGGTATATTTCAAAAGTTCCAATGTAAGTTTTTCTCATAAATAGATTTTAAACTTGGAGTTTGCATAGCAACCTTCTTAAATGTAGGGGTGGTCTTGCCTTTATGTGGTAATTCACAAATCATTCTCTTTTTTAAAAGAGAATAAAACGAAGGTGCTATTGCGAAAAGTCCTCACTAAAAATGTTGAAAATGTATTTCCTAGTAGCGTAAAAAAGTAATTTAAGGTGCTTCTACTCAGTCATAATTAAAAGAATATGCATATGTATTTTTTAATTTCTGGAGAAGACTTTATGTAAGTTTGATGGATCACTAGTCAAGTCTATATAAAACATTTTGGTAATTCTAAGAAAGTAAAAGGGGGGAGGGCAAGGAGCTGGTGATAATGGCTTTTACTAATAAACACAGATCAGAACAGATATGTCAGAAAAAGTGCAGCAGAAACAAGTGAATGGACATACCCAAATTCTACTACCCCCACTCCATTGCAGATTATAAAGCACCTGTTATAATGCACTAGGGTTTAGTGATTTCATATTAGAAACATTATAAATATTTCTTAAGGAATCTATCTATGGAAAATATACATATAAAATTGTTGTATATCTTACAATAGTTTAAAACCTAAACATTTTGTGTATCTATCAACATAAAATCATTAATTTTTCTTCACAATAGTTGGGTTTTTTACCCACATACAAATATCATTTCCAAAACCCATCATAAACCCAACTGATATACACGCTGACATCTGAAACACACACACATACATCCCTACACAAACTCACACCTACGTGTGTCACTGTGTTTACAGACACGCACATCTGTGTCTTCACAGAAAAGAAAAAGACACAGTCACTGCCAAAGCAGTTTTTCATATTAGTGTTTGCAAAACATGTTGATGGAAACATAATTTTTAACTACTGCTTCTAACTGAGTAGAGTAGGCATAACAGCTTTAGCTGCCTATCACATTCTATGTAAATTTCTTGGTTTTGTAAAAAAGATTCAAATATTCAAATATGACATTGCTCATGTTTTCTGCATAAAGGGCCTATTCTAGATGAATATAGAATAAAAAGGTTCTCCGTGTTCTGCTATAACAGCAAGGACTCATGATCCTGCCTATAGCCTTATCAAAATATTTTATCCCTTGATTATCCCCTTGATACTCCTTCTCTTCAGTGAAACATGCAGCTTCAAAGAGAATTCTGGGCTTCAGATTTTACCAGGTGCACCCTGGAAATGGTGGAATGTCAGTGATGAGTTCTGTGTCAGGGGTGCAGCTCTGAAACCCAGCCTTCCTACCTGTCTATGTGACATTTCATCGCAATAAACTCTGGATGATTCAAAACCACAATTTGCTTTTTAACACATCGACTACCACAGCAGGAAGAAATTTTTCTTTTCCCTTGGGGCCACAATGTTTTATTAGGCCAAGAGAGACATGTGAGTTATATATGCTTCACAAGGCCCCGGGCTCAAAATTAGTGTAAGTTAATTATAATTTTCATGGCAATTAATGTGTTAATGGCATCAGTAAAATGATCTGTTGGAAGAACTGAGAAAACAAATGGTGTCCTTGCCTTTGGATAACAGGTCAACTGGCAAGCTTGGTAGCCTTCACCACGGTATCCTGAAATGTCACCCACCTACCGGTGTCTAGCCTCTGTCCTTAAAACACACCGCACATAAACAGTCCACTATTGGAGAACCCCAAAAGGTGAAACGTAGCAATCAGAAATCTTACAACTAAAAATTTACTCATACAGAAAAATTACTGGGTTTAACCAAATTGAATTAAACCTGTATACTAATTTTTTTTAGCTTGAAGTTTTAAATCATGTTTTTAACCAAAACATTTGATTTCCCAATCATTGCTGGGTTATTACAGAATACTGGAGCTTGTATTAATAGGCTTAGTATGGTCATTTAAAAACTAAAAGGGATAAAAAGTGCTGAACAATTTATAGGGGGCAGGGAGGAGGAAAAAACACCCACTAACTGTTTCCAAAAGAAAAGAACCAAGGTAAATTAGATCTGAGTCCCTTAAATTGGGCCAAATGTCCTGTAGTATCTGAATAGTCACTTTAATATACATCAGAATAGGGGAATTTTCTTTATCTCCCTTCACCTTTTCATCTTTTGTGTAAAGATATAGTTGGCAGTGTAGGTACTATTCAGTCTCAAAAAAAAAAAAGATAAAATAAAAATAGAAACGAAGGAGTAAACTCTGACTGATAAGGTTAAAAAAGAACTAAACTGTGATTTTAGTTATTAAGTGATGGAACAAGTTTGAGTCCTTCTACCAACTGTGTGATCTGGGAGAGCTTATCGGCTGATTTTAAATGACTTTTTAAAAAAAGGCTGCTTGATGGCTACTTATCCAAGAATATGTCCTATTCTGAGATCTTCAAACACATCCACATCGTGGCTACTCATGCGAGCTTTCCGGGTATGGAGATCACCTTTCCTTTTTAGTCTAAAGGGTCCCACGCAGATCGTAGTCCCTGGGTGGACTAAGGGGGCACGTCCTCCACGTCCTCACATTTATCTGACCAGTGATAGAGGCCATGACACCGTCATAGGTCACTGCATTTGTAGCATGCTCTAAGTTGACATTCATGAAGCCTACTATGGAAAAGCAACCATCATTTCCTCCAACTACAGATAAGGCACGGATAAAACTTGTCTATTTAGTGTTTCATCTCTATGTCAGTATGTGCAGTATGTGCCACTGATTAATGACAACACTGAAAAAATGTAACATAGTCATAGTAAAATACCAACTAACTTTTAACATTTATGTTCCCAAACATATATGCACACACACGCATACACACACGCTCCCACAACTGGGGGACATTTGTCACTGAGGAAAGAGCTCGGGTTTTCTGGCACGTAACTCCCTGTCTGGGAGATGCTGTCCAGATGAGTAGGTGTCGATGAGGGTGAGCGGTGTCCGAGCACCCACGACAACCTTGCAGGGGAACGACATCCTTCATGGTTTACTCAGGGTAGGGTATGTTCAAACTGTGACCAGCTCTGCTCCTGCAAGCGTTAGCATTCACTTATCTTTTCGTGGAATATGAAAGGCAAATTGAGATTTCTTTGGTGATGGTCGTTTGCTTGAATGGCAGATTTTTCTCCCGTGGCTGCGTTCATGTCTGAATAAGCATGTTCATCATTATCTTCATCTCTCAGATGGCCCTCCAGGCTGTGTCTAATGCCGTAAGCAAAGTAAATCAGGAAGCCTTTTGGGGAAGGGGGAAAAAAAATCAATGTCACCAGGGGTGTCAGGACATGACTGTTTTAATGTGGGAATTTTCTTTCTTTCTTCCTTTTTTTTTTTTTTTTTTTGAGACAAGAGTCTCACTATGTTACCCTCGGTAGAGTGCTGTGGCCTCACAGCTCACAGCAACCTCAAACTCTTGAGCTTCAGTGATTCTCTTGCCTCAGCCTCCCAAGTAGCTGGGACTATAGGCACCCACCACAACACCAGGTTATTTTTGTTGTTGTTGCAGCTGTCATTATTGTTTAGCAGGCCCAGGCTGGGTTTGAACCTGCAACCTCAGTGTATGTGGCTGCATGTCTCTTATCACAGCAATTGGAATAGGGGAGAGGGGGCCAAAGTCCAGAAAGCTGAAAGATTAAAAGACCTACCAAGCGCCATCCAAATGCTAAATCTGATCCAAGTGTCTGCACTCAGCTGGACCATCAGGTAGATGTTCACCAGGATGCTGAATGCTGGCAAAAACGGTAGGAGTGGAACCTAGGGTGGAAAACAGTCCTTGGGAATGTATTCACATTTTGAGAGCATATTCCCCAAATTATGTCAACATGGTGGCAATTTAACCTGACATTCACACGCTCACATTTTGTCCGTAACAGTATTTTCCTACAAAAAGGACAAGCTGAATAAAAACCCTGCTTCTAGAGATTTCTAAAAGGAGAATTGCATTTAACTTACTGAAGCTTAAGGCAATAGGAGATTTATTAAAGCTGCCAAACTTGCATCATTATCAAGATACTATTGGTATTAGAGTTCAGTTTCCTTTGGGGTTTACGGTTTACTTCAGACAGCAACGCGGCCTGCTTCTGGAAGTCTGGATATACAAGTATCCCAGGAGGTAATTGTAGAAAGCCTCCTTCAAGCCAAAACCTGCTCTTGGTTCACCAGAGACAGGATGATTTCAACTTGCAGAGGAAGGACTTTTGGTGAGACTAAATCCTTGTAAGAGGATACTGAATTTCCAAAAAAAAGCGCGTATATTTTACTGCTTTGCTCTTATAACAGATTATTTAACCAGCAGTTTGTTTATTATTATATGTAATAGTATGTGATAGGAGCACACTCAAGTTTTTGCAAAGGCAGTGAGATGCCTGATGTCGGGAAAAGACCCGACAAAAAGGAACTGGGCCGAGGGATCCTGACACTCGCTCACTGGTTAACTTGGCAGATGGTTTTTTTCTTTTGGAGATAACCCATACAACTAAAATACAAGGGAAGTGAACATCATACTCTGGCTCCCTCATCCTCACTGCACACACCATGAAGGCAACTTTCTGCTGATTCTGGGGCTGCCTCCAGATGGTGAGCACGATGATCACACAGAGGACCAGGAACAGCACGAGAAGAGCGAGGCTCCAGGCTTCCAGCCGGGCGATAGCATGCACTCCGTAGGTGGTCAAGACGCTCAGGCCCAGGATGAGAGAGGCTGCGAAGGTGGCGAGTGAACAAAACAGCGTCAGCAGGTGCGCAAGTCCCACGGTCAGCTCAGCTCACACGCTCACACTCGGGGAAAACAGCAAGTTCTTTATGTATCTACTTTGCCAAATGCAAAGATTCTTCACTATGACCTTTCTTCTTTTTTGCTACAGAAAAAATTCCCCCATGAATTGGCTGATTCAGAGATGTAAGAGACTGCCTGTTCACTCATCACTCTCTCCTTAGGAGTCGGCCTCCAGCTTGGTGACACCGTCCTGCTCTGCTGCCTGTGCCCCACCTGTCCTCAGACTGTGTCACACGATGAAGGGATGCTGCTTCCCTTTTCTGCACACGGGAAGCAGCACGTCTGTCTATTTTTGGTTGTTTTAAACATATTGTCAGTGTAAACACCTAATATGCATGCTCCGCACCTTTTCTCCCCATTTCAGAGAAATGACATCACCTCCCACTCAGCCTGTCTCTGGCCATCTCGTCCATGAGGGGCCCTTCCCATTTGCTCTGGGAGAAACATGTCCTTCCCTGGCTTGTCACCAACAATCCTGTCCTGTGATTCCAGTGAGAGCAAGGACTGGGCTCTCTCAGCATCGTAACTGCCCAGCAGGGTGCCTGGCACACAGATGATGCTTAATAAATGCTGCTGAGAACAAGATTGATGACGTAACTGTGGGTGAGCAGACAAGGAGCTTCTCCGTGGCCTCCTGATCCTGTTGGGTTCCTGTTGGGAGGAGTGTGGGCCCGAAGTGCCTACAGAGAGCTCCCTGCCAGCTACAGAGACCTGCCAGCTGGTATCCCCACCGCTCTCGTCTCGGGGAATTTCTTCCTCTCTTCTTCAATCATCAAGATATTACATGGATCAATTTATCCTGCTACTATAAAGATGATCTCATCTGCTGGTGACTCTTTAGGTGGAACTTTCAGCAATCGGGCTGGCTGCTACACATTCTAGGGCAACATGAGGCTCCCTGACCTCTGCTCACACCAGGCCAGGTCCACCTGCTCACATCTGTGTGGTTACAAGGTCTGCAGGGAGGCGCACTTACCCAGGAGTCCTACCAGAAAGCTCACGAGGGAAGATGACTGTTGTGTCGGCAGAAGGGAGGGGCTGAAGAGGGTTTGCAGGATGGACCCCTGTCCTTGTAGCATGGTGACTTGGGACTCGCTTTTTGAGGCAGTGCTGGGACACGCTTCCAGCCCTTCCTTCTCAGGAGAGTATTTGGGCTGCTCGTAGGATAAGCTGGGCTGGTACCTACCCACAAATAAACATCTGTGTCTTTAATCTCAAACAGACACTTGGCCCAAAGGAAAGGAGCACCTAAAACCCTCAACAGGACACAAGACAGAGTCACAGGGGGAGCAGCAAATCAGTACTCCTCGGAATGCCAGCCCCTGAGAGAGCTCAGCCAGGACCCTGACCTTTTCAGTAAAGTATCTGCAACTATTCAATTAGAAAGTTACATCGTAGATGCAGAAGAAAGTTAAATTTTAAAGTAAGGCAATTGCGACTCTGGGATGAGGGCACCGGAAGTACCTATGCCCATAGAAAACGCAGTTGAAGAAAACAGCACAGAAAGTCCAGTCACCTCTCAGCTGCACAACAACACAGGCTTCAGTTCTGCATTCAAAGGCATTGTCACTACCTGTCTCTCTGGCCTCATCCCCTTCAATTTCCCCTCTTGACTCAACTAGTCCAACACGGACAAATTCATGTGGCCACTCTGCCACCCCCCACCCCATGCTGGACATTTTCCTCTATTTTCTTTTCTTCCTCTATAGCTCATGTCAAGAAAACAGCTGACTTCTCCTGTTATCCTTCCTCCCCAGGCTACTCTGAGTGGCCCTTTTGTCCTCTGAAAAGCCTCTGCTTATTTTTGAAAGTAACATTATTCCTCCACATAAAAAAATGCAAGTTTATAAGTCATTTAAATAACTTTAGATGCTATATGTGCTGTAGATTTGTATTCTGAAACTCATCTATTTTTCTCCATGTAAGTAAATATTTTATTTGCTGTAGAAGAGTCCAGGAATACATATATCCTCATTTACCCAACCACCTTCCGATTGATGCTCAAGTTAGTTCCCTTTTTTTCACTCTCGTAAATGACTTTTTCTTTTCTTTTCTTTTTTTTGAGACAGAGCCTAACTATGTCTCCCTGGGTAGAGTGCCGTGGTGTCACAGCTCACAGCAACCTCCAACTCTTGGGCTTAAGTGATTCTCTTGCCTCAGCCTCCCAGAGCTGGGACTGGAGGTGCCCGCCACAGCACCCGGCTATTTTTTGTCAGTTGTCATTGTTGTTTAGCAGGCCCCGGGCCGGGTCCAAATCCACCACCCTCGGTGTATGTGGCTGGCACTGTAACCACTGTGCTACGGGCACTGAGCCCGAAATTACCTTTTCTATAAACATCCTTCATATACATTTATGTGTGCCTCCAATTAAATCTTCAGCATGCAATCTTGCAAGTGAATTATTGGGACAAAAAAAAGGAATTTTTAAGCGTCTTTACACAATATGAGAAATTGTCACCTGTCCATGATTGGGCCAACCTGTCACTCATGATCAAACTGTTATTTGATTCCTTGCTAAGAAGCAAGCACAATTGTGACACTTCCCGTGGATGTTTTTACGGATCTGGCCTCTCGCCCTGGTGAGACTGGCAGCTCCTTGAAAGTGAGAGGAGTGAGCACTCATTCTCTTCCTTCCTCCTGCAGAACCACCCGGCGACTCACCTGAGGATGAGAACACAGGCTGCCACCAGGGAGTAGGCCATGAGCGTGCCAATGGACATCATGTCCACCAGCGCCTTCAGGTCAAACAGAAACGCCATCACAGCTATGGGGAAAGGGAAAGAAGGGTCACGGGGATGGCTCAGGATGAACCTGCATAGAGTTACAGCTTTCAAATCAGGGACAACTGCAGACACTTGGTTTTAGTACCAAGGCTAAGTTAAGCAAAATATAGAAAAACATCTGACTCCCAGCAAGATGTCAAAAAACCTTCAGTTCTCTAGTTGATACAAAGCACATTCTATTTGATTACTTAAGTATTATGAATTATATCATATACAATCGGCATTATCTTAATTTTGAAAAAAGAAAATAATTTTCATTTATATTATGCTTTTTTTTTTTTTTTTTTTTTGCAGTTTTTGGCTGAGGCTGGGTTTGAACCTGCCACCTCCGGCATATGGGGCCGGCACCCTACCCCTTGAGCCACAGGTGCCACCCATTATTATGCTTTCGATATAGGCTAACTTCTACCACGAGTAAAGCCACCCATTCCCGGTAGACTGTGACCACATCTGAGAGACTGACTGTGGTCCTGCACACCAAATCATGTTAAGAAGCAAATTATACTTTAAATAATTGAACAGTTTAATTGTGTCTAGCTATTGTTCTCTCCATTGAAACATCAAATTAGTGATAATATTTGCTTGAATTTACCACATCGTGTTCCCCATCGTAATTTAACCCTAACCCTAAGTAGCTACCACGTTCCATTCCTGTGGTGCTCCAGATTTCCATACAATCTTTCAGTTCCTATGATCTCATTCTACCTTCGTCAGTGATGCTCTGAGACAGGAAATGATTAGTTTCAGCCCCAGAAAATGGCTGGCACTTGACTATTTTGGACCAAAACCTCCAGCAATTTCACATAGTTCAACCTAATAGGATTATTTCCTTCTTACAGACAGGGTAGAACTATTAGCTAGACCAACCAACATCTGCAGATGCCTTCTACAACTTCTACAGTATCACCTTGTGACACTTGTGATACTCTTTAAATACACTGTATGCTTTACTTTGAAAACTCTTCACTGCTAGTACACTTATGTGTTAGATTATTAAAGTTTCAGTAAGTTTTGTAAGAACCACAGAGAGTAAATAAGTTCGCAAAGAGATAAGAAAATAATGAATTACTCATGCACACTCTTTGACTGAAGTTAAAAATAAGCAAAGTTGAAGTAGGGGAGTTCAAAACTACAAACAAAAAATTGACAGAATTTTCTAAAGAGTGGTCTATTATAATTATCTACTTTTCATTATTAATTTTAATATCTTATTATACTGCCAAGTTAAATTCTTCCTGAGTAAAGGAGAGGCATAAAATTTCCAAAATTCTGAATACAGAGTATTTACTAGGCAAGTAGAAAAAATGTTTTTATGGATTAAACAAGATAATGCGGTCCTTGGCGAGAAACATTTACAAACTATAATAGCTTTAATGTCATGATGTACTACTGTTTAATACTAAAATGGTCTTGAGGTCATCTAGGGAAATCTTCATTTTATGGGGGCAGAAACTAAGCATGAGAAAATAAGTGATTTGACCTCCCAACCTATGTCTAATAAAGTGCCGGGTTTATTAGAAAATATTAACAAAGTGAAACTGTGTAGATAAATACTTTCTGACCCCCCCAAAATTGTTCTATACATAATGAAGCATTAGCTTTCTCTAACCTAATTTCCCAACAACTCATAGCCTCAACAAAATTGTCATTTTGGCTTGAATTTCTACTGTCAAGGTTGTTTCTCATTTTACCTAGGAGGCTTGTTCAATCTCTCTTTGGCTTCTTTTAACAGTATCTTTAAGGCAACACTCTTGCTCTACAGAATCTCTGAAAATTTCTGCATGGAATCAGAATCTAGCCAGAGGCATTTTATGTGGATATTATGACATGCCAAATGGTAGGCAATCCAGACTTTCTTCTGGACATAACTGAAGTTCCAAAACTGTTGAAAGGAAAAATAGATTCCTAATGGGATTTGAAAGGATCTGAGTGACGGTAACTCTTCAAGGATCATCATGGCCCAAGAAGGAGGGACGCCGGCCATACTGAGGGCACTGATTAAAAGGGCCAGGTGTAAATTATCTTTAACATTTCTTATACTTAAGAATAGGTAAACATTAGCTTTTCAAAAACCATATAGTCCTTTAGCAATATTCAACTTATGCCCCGGACAAAAAAAAGAAAACATCGAATCATTGTTTTAAAATTAATATTTCAAAAATTAAATAGGCAATTCTTTAATTACAATTTTGTTCATCAATGATAGAATTTGATGTGCTAGTTCATTGGAAAAGCAATCCAAGATATTTAGTGAGGAACTGTGATAACCCTTTGCACATCTGTTAGAAGCTCAAAAGGTTAAAATGACAAAACAGTAAAAAATCCCCAAATTGTCAATTAAGAACAGAACTTCAGGATGCCCCCCCAGCACAATTTCCAGATGTTAATCCCAGCACATATAGTAATTTACCAGTGATTCTTTTTAACTTACATGCACAGCATGCAGACCCTCTTTATCCGTCAATGCATGCGAATAAAACGTTCCAGTCCAATGCTGAAGAAACCTACGCTTAAAAAGCTTACCAGAAATGACCCCTGCCGTCATCGTGGCAGCGACTGGTGACTGCCTCTTACTCACTCTGGCAAGAAATCTAAACAGTAAGCCATCCCGGGCCATGGCAAACAGAATTCGAGGTAAAGGAAACATAGAGCCCAGAAGACTAGAACAGAAAAATTCACAATCCACATGTGAGTTCTTTTAAGTATTATTCTAGAAAGGTAAACACAAGTTAAGACTGGGACACACTAAGGTGCAGAACCAAAAAATTCAAAATAAGAAACATTTCACAAAAAAGTCACCGTACTTCATGTCAATGAAAGTAGAGAGCTGCCTAGCTTTCTATGTTTTCCATAATCCTCGATGACAAAGATCCCCCTTTTCTTAGTAAAAGTCAACTCTCTCTCACCTGCCACTGCACCTGATGATAAAGTAGCGATTATTGGTGTCTTCGTTTTGGAATTGATTTGAGCTAGACATTTGAAAAGCAACCCATCCTCCGCCATAGCATAGATTACACGGGGCATTGGGAAAATGGATCCAAGAAGACTAGATAAAAAGCAAACACATGCAATATGGCAAAGACATTCATGCACAATTACATCCTAGAACCGAAATAAAGTACATAGAATTCAGCAGACAGTTGCGATTATGAAATCTTGTCATTCTTTAAATGTACCATCATTGGGCATCTTAAAATATTTGCTAAATATACCACTGTGCTAGTCATGATTCTGTTACAGATATACAAAAACATGACTGCAAGTAATCTGTGGGTGCCCATAATCAATATTGAATTAAAATTATGTAATTAAGAATTTACAAAACCCCCCCAAGTGAACCAATCTCATTAAGATATTTTTAACGGCAATAATTCAGAAAATAAAATTCCTAAATTAATATGTAATTAAATAAGATTAAGTAATTTTACTTCATAGTAATGATGATCTTTTCATTCAATAATGACATGCTTTTTGTATTTGTTGTACCAATATTTTTTCTCATATAGCCTGATCTTTGATCAGATTGGTAATAATTACCAGGATGATATGATAATCAAGGTAAGAATAAAGGTAATAAGGTAATAAGAAAGGCAAAAAAGATTAACTTACAGTAAATTTAGTACACAGAAGTATAAATTGAATGACAGTGAAGTTTAGTAAGACAATTTTTGCTTATGATGTTTTTAATTACTTGGGTTTACAGGCTGCTATCATTCCACATATTACTTAGTTGTGAAAAATAATGATTTAAGAGAAAATGAGTAAAATATTTTCTTTAAAAATCCATTTTCTGCTACTTGGGAGGCTGAGGCAAGAGAATCACTTAAGCCCAAGAATATGAGGATGCTGTGAGCTGTGATGCCATGGCACTCTACCAAGGGCGACATAGTGAGACTCTTGTCTCAAAAAAAAAAAAAAATCCATTTTCTTTATTCTTTCATAAGGCTGAGGTGAGCATGACCACAGATGAATCTTTGTCAAGGCCATGGTGGTGCAATGTCTTCACAATTCAGACTTTGGAAATTATTTGAAGGTATTCACACTAAAGCTCTAACGGCTACTTAATATTATCTTGAAAAAAAAAAAAAGGAATTTTGAGGGAAAAAATAGGTCAATAAATTATATCAAAAGATTTCTTTTTTTAATTTCAGACTTCTAAAAAATTATTTCCCCCTTAACAAATTAGTGATCAGGCAGAAAGATTAATTTTCCCTTTCCAAGAATATTCTATCCTATGGCACAGCACAACACTGGAATGAAACGTCTTTCTTATGATCCTACGTTAATTTGAAACGAGGAGCTCAGGAAACCTGAGAATTGAGCTGTAACTTGTATTAAAACAAGCAGCTACTGGAAACTTCAACACTTTAAGATTCAACTACCTTCCCCTCTCACGTAGATTTTACATGAATTTCCACCATCAAGAATGATAATATCCATTTCTAGACCTTCGATGGGGGCTAAGAAGAAAAAGTCTCAGCATTTCACAATAAAAAGCACATTGTATTTAAAAGTGACACGGCACACGGCTTCCACTCACACAGACTCAGTGCTACTTGCAGAGAGCTGAATATGTGAATGCTGCACACACAGTCTCAGGATGTCCTTGGCACTGTGAGTAACACCTTGAAAATCTGACTCTTAACTAATGTGAAGGTGGATAGTTTCTATAAACACTTAAGATTCTTTTATGGCTATTCTTTTTTCTCTTTTTTAGCAGATTCAGGATATACGGCAATTCTGGAGCAAATTGAGCAAATTCGGGAGTACATAGTAGCATAATATGCTCCATATGTCGGGATATTTTTAAAGTGTAGAAGAATAATTTTTCTAGACACTGACTACATCTCGTAGGACCCAATCACCCTTGCCCCAAAGGCAGTACAAAGTACCTTGTGGACAAGGCGCAGAGGGAGCCTGCAGCAACAACGTATTTGGCAGGACCCCACCCGACATATTCAAATGCCACAGGAAGGGGGCTTTTTTCATCTAGGAGGTAGTAGGGCATCATAAGTGTCAAGGCTGCAGAGACCCCAAAATAGGCCATGAAGCAAACAAGCAAGGAAGTCACAATTCCAATGGGGATCGCTCTCTGGGGGTTCCGGACCTCTTCACCTGAGGAAACATGAGCAGAAGATTTGTATGTTTAAATCAAACATTCACAGGTAAAGAACTTAATCTGCACGAAATTCTTCCTCTTCTCCATGGTAATTCTTCTCTGCGTTTGTTCTGTTTTCTTAGCTTGATCCATCTATTTTATATGAAATTTCCTTTCTTCTTGAAGGTACATTGCTATTACATAAAAATCTAATTTCAAAAAAAGAAATCCAATTTCCAGAGGGAGAAGGGAAGGAAGAATCATGAAGTCTCCCAATTCCAGGAAACACACACACACACACTCTGTAACACACCAGCGATAATAAGTGTTTAGAGGCAGAACAGCAGTCTTAATCCATTTGGAGAATGATTCAGCCACAGATATTAACATGTTAACTGCCATGTGAGTTATATTTAACTCACGCTAGTTTTGGGCCTGGGGCCTCATGAAGCACATATAACTCACATGTCTTTTGATCTATCTTGACCCAATGAAACACCATGGCCCCAAGGGAAAAAAATTTTTTTCTAGTGTGGTACTCAGTGACTGCTATGGCATTCTTTCTCTCTTTTTTTTTTTTGCAGTTTCTGGCCATGGCTGGGTTTGAACCTGCCACCTCTGGCATGCTATGGCATTCTTTAAGTCCTTAAATATGAAGGCTTTCTATAAAACTTATTTCATCTATTTGTATGAAACTCTAGTTCCAGTTTTATGGCCACCCTGTATTTTGTCCAACAAAAGAAGAGGTAATTTATGAACAATGGCTTGTGCACATTTATGAAGCATTTCTTATTCTTTGTGACAGTATGTCCAGATAGAAGATTAAGGATAGGCCAGGTGCAGTGGCTCATGCCTGTAATCCCAACACTCTGGGAAGCCGAGGTGGGTGGATTGCCTGAGCTTACAGTTTGAGCAAGAGGGAGACCTCATCTCTAAAATTAGCTGGCATTGTGGCAGGCGCCTGCAGTCCCACCCATTTGGGAGGCTGAGGCAAGAGAATCATTTGAGCCCAAAAGCTTGAGTTTGCTGTGAGCTATGAGGCCACAGCACTCTACCGAGGGCAACAAAGTGAGACTCTATCTCAAAAAAGAAGGTTAAGGATAATAATTATGACTAACATTTATAAAGCATTCAATAGCGTGCAAAGTATTTTTCATACGTATTCACTTAGGTAATCCTATCATATCTGAGCAGTGGGTATTACTATCCTAAATTTACCAACGCGGAAACCAAGGCCCAGCAAGTTGCACTAAGTTTCTTTTTTGTCATCAACAGTAGGTATTACAGCTGGTGCAACGAGTGCTCTTCTTAGCCCAAATTCCTTTCTTCTGTGGACCTTCCGGCTGTTACACATGCACGACTCATGTCATACAAGGAACACCTTCCCTTCTATGAAGAGCCAGGAAGCCATTCTTACCAGTTGTTGCGATGCAGTCAAATCCCACAAAGGCATAAAAGCAAGTTGCAGCACCAGCCAAAGTTCCTGCAAAGCCATAAGGCATAAAGCCACCAGCCCCAAAGATACTTGTTCCATTTTCAGAAGGCGGCTCTCTAAAGAGGAGAACAGACACATCGGAAGCATTTTCAGAGAATACTGCTGCTGCTGGTGGTAGACCTCTCTATGTCATGGGAAGGCTGCTGTATTTGTCAGGCCTCTAAAGCGGATGTATTATATACAACCAAAACCATATTCTTTCACCCCGTCCTAGAAATTCTGGTGTCCCCTAACAAGGACCTCTTGTGTCAGTGACACCTGACTGGAGTCTGATGGAAGGCATGTGCAGACAGCCCAGGCTCGCTCTGGCTGGAACCCACAGCCAGACAGGATTCTATAGACAGAGACTCCACATATGCGCGATTCCTCTCCTGGACACTTTTTCCTTTGAGAATTCATTCAGGAACTTACGAAGCAGAGAGTTAGGCCAATTATACACCTTTAAAATGCATTTCAAAGAGACTCGAAAATGTGAAACTAAATTCCCCAGGCTCGATTTAACAATACTCAAGTTAAATATTTTATTATATATTATAAAAAGTCAGAGGATACTAATTCTTTCCCTCATCAGAATGATAATAAACAATATATGAGGTCAGACAATTAAGTTTCCAAACTCATCTAGAAAAAAGTCCACATACCTCATTACTGAATATCACTATGGTCACCTTTGAAGGACTCCCCTTGTCCATCTGGGGACAGAGTGATATTCAGCAATGAGGTATGTAGCACTTTTTCTAAGACGAGTTCTTAAACGTAATTGTCCGAGCTTGTATATGTACCTCACTCCATGTAATAGATATTTTTGTAATCTTATGTTTCCTTGGGCAACTAATAACATTCTCTAAAAGACAAGGTCTGAAAATCACTTACAGGCTGAAAGAATACAATGAAACTGAAGGGTGGTCCCAAAGGAAGAACTTGCAAAATACTTAAAAAATACTCATTGCTATTTAATAGCGACAAATCGGTGGGGGTAAAAGATCAAGTTCTTCCAGTGGTTAGAATCTTCCTCTGATTTTCCTTTGAACAGGAAGCAAAGCTTGAGGCTGGGAATTAACAAATAGCTGCTGGGTCCTGACAGTGAACATACCTATAACTTTATGTTTGGAGGGATTGGGGAGAAGGGTATTAGGACAGAACAGCCCCTAAGGAAAAAAATCTCGAAAGCAAAAAGTTTAAGAAACCTTGTTCTAGAGCAGTGGTTCTCAACCACTGTGACCCCTTTGTAACAATGAAAATACATCCTGCATATCAGATATTTACATTATGATTCATAACAGTAGCAAAATTATAGTTATGAAGTAGCAATGAAAATAATTTTATGGTTGGGGGTCATGGCAACATGAGGAATTGTATTAAAGGGTCATGGCATTAGGAAGGTTGAGAACCACAGCTCTAGAGGAAAATTTTCACATATACGTTTTAAAAATGTAACCAAAAAAAAAAAAAAAAAAAGGAGGGGAAAAGCCCCCAATATTTTACCTGGCACTTGCTGATATATTTTTGAGAAACTCTTCACTAATCTTCCAGTTTGCCACATTTCCTTTCACAAACCCAGCAACCATAACAAAGAGAAGGACCAGGATGTTAATGGCAGTGAAGATTTTATTCACCCACGCAGATTCTTTTACTCCAAAAGATAAAAGACCTGTTGAGAAAGAAAAGAAGGATGTTTTTAATTTTTACCTAAGCTTTAGGAAAAGCAGCAAGGAGAGGGCTTCAGGATTATCATTTCATCAGCATTCCTTTATTTAACTCCCACCCATCCATTTCTACAGGTAGTTCTTACTCATTAGTCGCCTAATTGCAAAAAAAAAATGTCTTCTGACAGAACTAATTTGAATTCAGAGGGCTGACCGTGCTCACAGTCAGAAGATACCACACTTTATAAGAAACTCATAAATCTAGTAACTTTGGCCATTATTACCAATGACAGGCACATGTAACAGTTTTAATGAAATGTTATTCTAAAAAGCCAAATGTTTAAGGTTGTGAACTTTTTAAAGTAAAACCTCAAAACATATGTCTGCCATGTATTTACTGAGTACATAAAAAAATAATTCTTTAGTTGTGTCAAAAAGTACTTTGTTCAATCTATTCTCATCTTCAGAGCTTCCTTTTACATTTTGACTGTAAAAGTAATCAATTTCCCATTCAAGTAATTTGAGGATACAGGAAAAATGTGAACATAAAGATCAACTAGTCTCTCTTCCAGAATTTTACACACAAAACACACTTTCATGCCAGCAAATAGATATCCTTATTTTTAACAGCTATATAATCTTTACTATATTTGAGGTACCATATTTTAATCCCTTATTTATAGAGAATTAGATCACTCTTAGCCTTTCACAGTTATAAACAGCACTGACATAATCATCCTTTTATAAATCTTTTTATATTTTCTTATTATTTGTTTACAATAATTTTCTGCACAGTAAGCCTGTATCAAAGGGCATGTGTTTCTGTATAAGGAATTCGGTTCAGATTGTCAAAATATTCTCCAGAAAATCTGGCCCCAATTTAAATTGCCCATTTTTTTCTATTAGGATATTCTGTTCTTATTCAGAAGATTTATTGGTATTAATATATAGATGCTAAAAGCTCTGTATTTGTAGCATATACTTCTCCCAGCATATCATTGGCTTTCAATGTGGATTATAAGTAAGTAGGTAAGTTATTAGAATCACCTATGTATTTTTCTATGATTTTTACCTTTAAAAAGATTTCCCCTTAAACATTAACCTGTGTTTTCTTCCAGTATTTTTATGACTATATCATAATATAGTCCATAATTTAATCCATGTAGTATAAGATCAGAATTACAGACCTAAGAAAGTTTATCCTTTACCATAGGGGAAATGATTGTTATGAAAAGATTACGCCAAAGATTTATCTGCTTCTTTCTCATATCTTCACTACCCATCATCAAGTAAGCAGAAATTTCTAAGCAGAGATCAAAGAAGTTGAATGTCATTCTTCCACTTTATGCTTTCCCAGAATTATATAATAATATAACTGCATTAGTGACATAAAGGAAAGTTCCCAACTGTGTACTTGTACATTAGGTTAAGAACCACTGTGATACAGCGTGGGGAGTAACATATTTTGTGTAAGTTTCCCAACATCTCATATGCACTCTGAGATCTCATCTTCTACCAACAGTTACAGACCAATGAATACCTCATCTAAACACTGCATACATTTCCCGGGTAGCTTCAGTAAAACAATAGCTTCAGGTGGTGCCCGTAGCTCAGGGAGTAGGGTGCAGGCCACATACACCGAGGCTGGTGGGTTCAAGCCTGGCCTGGGCCTGTTCAACAACAATGACAACTGCAAACCCAAAATAGCCGAGTGTTGTGGTGGGCACCTGTAGTCCCAGCTACCTGGTGGCTGAGGCAAGAGAATCGCTTAAGCCCAAGAGTTTCAGGTTGCTGT
Source organism: Loris lydekkerianus (assembly GCA_963574355.1). Lineage (NCBI taxonomy): Eukaryota > Metazoa > Chordata > Mammalia > Primates > Lorisidae > Loris > Loris lydekkerianus. The sequence goes on from CAUYPK010045227.1 coordinate 21,895, forward strand.
GAGCTGGGATGCCACAGCACTCTACTGAGGGCAACATAGTGAGACTCTGCCTCAAAACAAACAAACGAACAAAAAAATAGCTTCAAGTGAGAAGATATTTGGTATAGCAATATGAATAATGATTTATAATGGGGGGTTTGAGTTTCAAAGATTCTGAGATAGTTAAAATGTGAGCTTAGCCTATATTTAAATGAAAGGTATGATGTTGAAAGAACACAGGACAAGTGACACAGACCCTGGCCTAAGGGAATTTACTGGCCCTACCCATGTCATCAGTACATGCTTTCCATCATTTAGTGGTTAAAGTTGGGTATTTTAAGTTCATTGAAACCACCCCCAAATCAAAAATGATTTGACTAATTTAACGTTAGCTAAGCTGTTTAGAAACCAAAGCAAATAAAACTCTCATTTGTTGAAAAACAATTGGAGCAATTTTTCTTGACATTAGAAGCCAACTGCAAAAATTTTAGATCTATGTAAGTTTTGTTCATATTCTTATCCTTATCCCTATCAAAGCATTTAATTAATAATTAACTTGTCAAGGCGATTTTTAAAATTATATAATTTTTAGGGAGAAAAATAGAGATCAGGTTGGCCAAAAAAAATAGGAGGCGTGACTGTCCAGGGTAAAGCAAGTGGGAAGTAGGAGTGGACATGAATCTACTCTTGGTATGGACATTAAGCAGAACTAGAGGTTAAGAACGACAATCAAAAGAAAAAAACGTTCAAATAATTTATTTTAAACAAATATAAAGAGACAGCAGGAATTAGCTATGTTTCTACAATAAAACTGGCTACCTTCTGAGTGCTAATTATGTATCAAACAAGAAGGCTGTACAGGCTACACACCGACTATCTCTCCCCATGGGTGAGCTAATTGAGTAATGGAAAGATGGAATAAATTGTTGGCAAGCAGGATCAAAAGCCTGGTTGCTCTGATTCTAATTCTCATGCCTTTCTAAACCACAATGCTTCAGCCAATACTGATGAAAACTGAAAAATCCTGGTGCCATGCATGTTTGTCTACATAACATCACCATTAAAAAATGATGGGTGTGGGGCGGTGCCCGTGTCTCAAAGGAAGAGGGCGCCTGCCTCATATACCGGCAGTGATGGGTTCAAACCCAGCCCTGGTCAAAAACTGCAAAAAAAAAAAAAAAAGAGAGAGAGATGAGTGATTTGAATGTGCTTTCTTTTCAATCAGAAGCCTACATTATATAGATGGAGGCATGACAGAAAAAGTTCTAGAAACAGCACACCTACAAATAACTACAAATAGCTGTATCTAACAAGAGGAACAATGCCAAGAAATAACACCTTTCCTTATGGAAACTTCACTGCCAATCCTGCAAAGCTGCAATTATTATTATACAATAAATGTCCTCACGCTGTTTTCAGAGCATGGCAGGTAATATGTACTCAGGAGTACTATTTCTATCATTCCACGCAAGGTAGACGTATTTTTGAAACACAACCTATCACATAAGATAAAATTATGATCCCAGCCAGTGACAATCTCCACAGATGTCCAACAGTAACCTAACACGTATAAATAAGAGACCTCGTCTTCAGAACTCAGGCCCCGGATTCAGAAGGAACCTATTTTCCTGGGACAATTAGTTTGACTTATCATGGGGAGAAGTATAATTGGTTTTCTTACCTGCTAGAAGTAATATAAGGCACACGGCAAAAAAGTCTGGATATTCTGCAAGGCCAGTATAATTCATTTTGAAATACGTCTTCAAAAACTGACCGATCTGCTTGCTAAGAAGTTCATCAAAGGTACCACTCCATGCTCTTGCAACACTGGATGTGCCTTCCCAAAACACAGAACATGCAGAGGATACAAGGTCACTGGTGGCAGACTATCATAACATCCTTTGCTGCTCTGTTCGATAAGCAGGAGTTCATAGATTGAAAATGTTAATCCCATATAAAATTATCTTGATAATTTATGGGACTATCTTGATAATTATGTGGAATCAAATAACTTTATTTGCAGTAAAGGATTATCATTTTTTAATAAAAACCAGGGCTGAGACACAAACTGGTCTGCTCAAGATCTAGCAGCTAACCAATGCAGACCCACAACTAAACATGAAGGTGTGCTATTTCTACCATTCCATGCAATTTAAATTTATTTTCAAAAACACACCTATCACATAAGATAAAATGAGATTCCAGCCCGTGATGAAGGCCCACAGCTCTCCGACAGTAACGTAGGTGTACAAATACGCAGACCCAGTCTTGGGGACTCGGGCCCCAAATTCGGCATAGCAAAGGCCGGCCATCACGGACGCCAGGGCAGCGATGAGGAAGGACACCACGATACTGGGGCCGGAATCTGCTTTGGCGACTTCCCCAGCAAGGACATACACCCCGGCACCCAGAGTGCTTCCAACCCCCAGGGCGATGAGGTCCATGGTGGACAAGCAGCGGCATAATTTAGTATCTTCCAGACTGTCCAGAGTGACGATTTTCCTCCGGATCAGACATCGGGCAAAAGTCATCGCAGCTCTGCAGGGAATCATTCTGCCGAGGGTGACCTGAGCAAGAGAAGGGAGGACATTAGAAGGTGATGTGGAATCATCGGAGGTTAGAAGCTGATCTGGAATCATCTCCCCTCCGCTTAGGGACACAGCTTCCAGGCACTAATAGCTGCTGGGGTTTTTTTTCTCCCTCCACTTGTTAAAACATGTGGAGGCGTGATCCAGAACAGTCCAAGGAGGGTTTCATAAGCCAAAGCTGCAATTTTCCTGCTTTTTACTTATATATTACTCTTTGAAAAGGGACTGCAGCAAATGGCTTATGTGACAAGCAAAAGAACAGCAACCGTGGGTGATCAAAAGGATTTACCATTTTTGTTCACTTATCACAATTTTTTAAAGACATGTTGATAGAAACATATTCCAAGAGACGGCTTAGTTGTTGCTATAGGAAGAGAGAGAACCGCCTCATCTTTTAGGTTCTTTTCCTTAATCATTCATTCGGCTCAGACCTTTCTGAATGCCAAGAATTCCTCTAGGAATATGTGTAAAATGAAGTTCAGAAACGTGGTCTCTGGCTTTCTGGGACTTACAGTCTGCTGGTATCTAAAAGCTGGTAAAAACACGATCACGCATGCTACAGCTTTGTCAAGTCTGTGTGAGATTCTCGGCTTTCATTTAAAAAAAAAATTAATATGAAGCAGATGTGAACATTTTTAGAATTTTAAAATATCACCCCCCCAAAACATGCTCAGGTTGAAAACTGCTATATAACCACCACGCTTCAAAAATGAGTTTGTACTAAAATACACATGCTTATTATATTTAGCTGAGATTTATAAGTAAATAAATAAATCCACAGTCCATGCCAAGTATTATCATATGTTCTTTTATTAATGGAATCAGTAAAGTGGACAAAAAGTCCCACTCCCCACAGATCCAAACAATCTAATACTGAAAAAGAAAACAAGGTTATAAAATAAGATATAGGTTTCAGTAAGAAAAAAAAAAAAAAAAAAAAAAAAAAATATATATATATATATATATATACACACATACACACACACACACACATACATATTATGGTAAAAAGAGTTTAAAGCAAAATATGCCAAACTATTAAATAAATATACCAAACTATTAAATAAATAAATAAATCCATAGTCCATGCCAAGTATTATCATATGTTCTTTTATTAATGGAATCAGTAAAGTGGACAAAAAGTCCCACTCCCCACAGATCCAAACAATCTAATACTGAAAAAGAAAATCAGGTTATAAAATAAGATATAGGTTTCAGTAAGAAAAATTATACATATATACACACACACATACAAATTATGGTAAAAGAGTTTAAAGCAAAATATACCAAACTATTAACAGTAATTATATTTTGGGGAGTTAGTTTCTACGTCTGTGTGTTTAATATAATACAGATTAAATTGCTAATGCTTATTTCTCATTTAGATTCATATATGAATATGTTCAACTTATGTATAAAAGAAATAGACAAATTTAAAAGGTCTACATGGCGTTGGCTACAGAAATATATAACTCAGCAAACTAGCAAGTAACTGAGAAATGTTATTTATACATCAGTGTAAATACAAGTTCTCAATAGTGAAGGCAGGTAACTCACAGAAAGTGAAGTTTTACACGTCTTCAATATCTTCCTCATCACCTGACAGAGGGACAAAGTATGGTTTGTTGAAAAATTAGCAAATACCAAATGGCATCTCCCATTTTGCCAATCTTTAGGCTTCCAATGCCACGCCCATCGAATTGATACTTCCATAAATCCATAAATCAAATGCGTATCAATTTCTACCAGCAGCTAACCTGAAAATAGCTATTTTTCATACAACAAACCTAGAAGACAAGGCAGAAAAGTGTTCTGTTTAAAAAGAATCAGTAAGAAGCAGAGTCACATGAAGGCCATTGGAGGGGGCAGCGTGGTGGTGGAGAGCATTCACTCAATGCTGAACCGCCGTAATATTTAAGTGTTTTTATACAGAGATGCACAAAGGTCAAATGAGGAACAGCTGCCAACTGAAAAGTGCTCAGAAACGAAGACCCACTGAGTATCACCAGTGAGTTGAGGTCCCCTGAAAATGGAACACGACATATACAACTTTAGGAGCATAACTGATAAGACAAAATGAGGCATAGCTGTCTGTCATTTAACTATGATACTCTCATGATGGGAGCACTTGATTAACCTCAACTTTTACAAGTAAAAGACAACGTCTACAACTAACACATACTGAAAGAGATCTAGAGGGTTGCAAAGAAAATGAAAACGAGATGGAGGGTGATAGGTTTGTGGGTGAGCTTTTATTATTGTTATTTTTTTCCTTTTTTTCCTTTTTCCTGGTGTTATGATCCTTTTTCCTGGTGTTATGATCACGGTGCTGCTTCTGAAATTTCTAAAGAAAAAATAATACAAGGCAACCATAAACACCTCTCCTTTGAAAATGTGAAAATGGTAAAAACTGTTTATTATTAACTCAAAATGAGAATGCTAGCTGACAGTTTTCAATATGAAATTGTAATCACCCGAAACAGGACTGTTATACAAATGTACAGAAGTAATCAAGTCAGATCTAATTTCTACTACTTCTTTCCTGTTGAGGATGGGAAGTATTTTACGTCCAGTTAGTTTTTCTGTGTTGCTCTGGGGAGACAAGACAAAGATACCATTTGTCAAGCATTCATTTGCTTTTGAGTAATAGAAAAGCAAACGTCAGAAACTTCTCAGAACTGACGGGTTACTCAACGTCCTCTGCAAACAACTTCAGCTACGCACAGCTGGTAAAATACTGATTGCAAAAGCCATGACAAAGTGGATTTTGTAGGCATATATACTGGGATGAGCGACAAGAATATACAAACATACTGGGTTAATTTAATGAGTCATTATTAAACAAACATTGAATGAACCCTACCAGCAGGTGTAACGTACAGTAGGTAAAGAAAAAAGATAATCTCGTGCTTTTGTAAAGTATGTTTTTGTGAAAACACACGGATAGATGAACAGAGTGTGGCCACAGGATGCGAGTAGAGAATATTTGTGTCTAATGTTGGTGACTTATGGAGACTTTACCTCTTTCATGTTTACATGGATGGAGCTGGAACATATTCTTCTTAGCGAAGTATCTCAAGAATGGAATAAAAAGTATCAAATGTACTCAGTCTTACTATGAAAACATCTTACAAGGGTATGAGTGAAATTTACTAGGTGTAGAATATAAATGTCTTAACACAATAATTAAGAAAATGCCATGAAGGTTACATTAACCAGTTTGATGAAA
>CAUYPK010045228.1:0-18846 GCA_963574355.1 Loris lydekkerianus
AGCCCAAGTGCCCATCGACCCACGAATGGACTAGCAAATTGTGGTACATGTATACCATGGAATATTATGCAGTCTTAAAGAAAGATGGAGACTTTACCTCTTTCATGTTTACATGGATGGAGCTGGAACATATTCTTCTTAGCAAAGTATCTCAGAAATGGAAGAAAAAGTATCCAATGTACTCAGCTCTACTATAAAGCTAAATTGTAGCTTTCACAGTAAGGCTATAACCCAACTATATCACAAGACTATGGGCAAAGGGCCAAGGAAAGGGAATGGAGGGGGGAGGTTAGGGTGGAGGGAGAGTAATGGGTGGGGCCACATCTACGGTGCATCTTATAATGGGTACGAGGGAAACTTACTAAATGCAGAATACAAATGCCTACATACAATAACTAAGAAAATGCCATGAAGGCTACGTTGAACAGTTTGATGAGAATATTTCAGACTGTATATGAAACCAGCACATTGTAGTCCTTGATTGCACTAATGTACACAGCTATGATTTAACAATAAAAATAAATAAATAAATAAAAATTAAAAAAGACACTCTTAGAAGAGTACAGGTGAAACTTACCAAATGCAGAATATAAATGTCTGAACACAATAACTAAGAAAATGCCATGAAGTCTATGTTAACCAGTTCAATGAAAATATTTCAAATTGTATATAAAACCAGCACATTTTACACCCATGATTGCATTAATGGACACAGCTATGATTTAATAAAAAAAAAAAAAAATCCATACTCTTCACAAAACTAACAAATATTAGAGACTGGATTTGAATTCAGTTATAAGGTGCTTCCAAAAAACTCATGTTCTCTCCATCAAGTTACCAGTCCCCATAATAAGGGGTATGGTAGCATTTAAAGGCAATGCATTTTTGGACTTAACAAACTTGTGAATAGCACAGTCAAGGAAAATTGATACCTGCAGTAACCCATAGAAAATAAACTGTAGGGTTCCATTTTCTGGTATTTTGATTATATTGTTTTATATTAAAAAAGAAAATAAAATAATTTTTTAATTTAAAAAAAAAAAAAAGAGTTATCCAGAAAGGTCTCTGGTGCCTTGCAGCAGCCCTTCAGCCATTGGAAGTTCAAAACCCACCAATGAAGTAATGCAAAATGACTCTCGAACTTTATGTTATGACTTGTGTTTCACCTCCCAGAGTTTTACTAGTTGATAATACTTCTATAACCAAAAATGAACATGGACTCTCTTTAAATTGTTTAATTTGTAATTTACCCAATTGTGTTAACCATATTAATCCATTTGATGCTATAACTGTAATTGAACAGCCATCTGTCGTTATGTTACCTGTAAATTTAACTCAGCCATTAAATGATGAATCAGGCATGCAAACTTTAATTGAACTTAATAAGTATTTACACCATGCTATAACCCATAAGAAAAGAGTCATAGATTTGATCATAGCAGACATCATAGCATTAATTGCATAGTAACCAGCACTGTCATGTCAGCTATCGCTCTCACTCAATCTATCCAAACAGCCCATTTTGTGAATACATTGGCTCAAAATACCTCTTTATCCTTATTTCTTGAAGAAGAAATAGATAAAAGAATGGAAACTAAATTTATGCTTTGGAACAAGTAGTAACTCTAATAGGCAATGAAGTTCAAAGTTTGAAGACTCAATTGCCTTTATGTTGGCATGCTCAGTTCCAATGGATTTGTGTTACTCCTAAACTCTATAATGAATCTCAATGGAATTGGGACAAAGTAAAAAAGGAATTTTTTCCATTTACAAGGAATATGGTCCCATAATGATAATAGCCTTGATATAGCAAAACTTCATCTGGAAATTCAAACTACGCATAAAGCTCATCTAAATATTTATGGTCCTACTCAACTTGTTAAAGATACTTTTGATAAAGTATAGTCTTTTAATACTTTAGAAAAAATTGAACATCTTATAATAACATTAATTACACTAGGAATTTTAATATTATTTTTGTTTTGTTTCTTCCCAGTCCTCAGCAGACTCGTAGACAAATGAAAAACCTTCATACATGAATTAAGGCTTACAAACAGAAAAGGAGATGTGGAGAGCGGGCTGTGAGACTGACAGGGCTCTCACAGCCTGGGGAACATTCAGAGAATGAATCCCCAACAGCTTCTCCTCCATTCCCAAAACAACCATATCCCTTTCTTCATGCCCCCTCTGCCAGAAGTCACATAGCCATTTCTTTGTCTAGTTAACTATGCAGAGATCCTTGAGATCTCTCACTTCTTTCTCCTTGTCATATGCTAACAAAGTTAAGTAGTAACCACTAAGTTGCATAGTTCTTCCTTTGTTAACTATGCTGGGAACCTCATGATCTTTCCCTTCTTGCTTCTTGTCATATGTTAACAAAGTCGAGTAGAAATCATTAACAAGATGATTTGTCTTTGTTAAAGTCATATACATTTTCCTATTGTACTGTAAGATGAAAACTATGTCTTCTGTTTATGCTATTTCCCCATATTGTCTATGCTACTTCCCCCAGACAACCCTGTACAGATACTATAAAATAAAGCTGATTTTGTGCTTTGGTGCTGGCTGCAGACACCACCTCAGTCAGACCTCCCGATCCCATCTTTCATTTTCATGCCTTCTCTTATGCTGTATTTTCCTCATTCCCCACCAACTCCACTCCGCTTTGCAGCACTGGTTTGTGACAGCTATTCTTTTAAATTTTCTGAGGTTAGACTTATGTCCTAGGATATGATCTATTTTGGAGGATGATCCATGGCCTGATGAGAAGAACGTATATTCAGTTTTATTAGGGTGAAATGTTCTGTAGAGGTCTGTAAATTCCATTTGTTCTAGGGTCAGATTTAAATTTAATATTTCTTTGTTTAATTTCTTCTTGGAGAATCTATCCAAAACTGTCAAAGGGGTGTTAAAATCTCCAACTATTATAGTGCAGGAACATATCAAGTTGTTCATATCCATTGCTTTATGAATTGAGGAACATTCTGGTAGGGTGCGTAAATGTTAATTATTGAAATCTCTTCATGTTGGGTGATTCTCTTGAAAAATATATAATGACCATCCTTATCTTTCTTTATCTTTATTGGTTTAAAGCCACTTATATCTGCAACTAAAATTGCAACCCCTGCTTTTTTCTGGTTTCCATTTGCCTGTGTTATACAACTCCTCCCTGAGTCTATTTTTATCCTTTAAGGTAAGATGAGATTCTTGTATATAGCAGATATCTGGTCTCAGTTTATGTATCCAGTCAGCCAGTCTGTGCCTCTGTAAAGGACAATTTAAACCATCACATTAATTGAGAGAATTGATAAGCCTGGTTGTGTTTTGGGTGTCATGTTTTTTGGATGTCCAATGGACATTTTTAATCCTTTCACCACTGTGGAAGTTGAGTTGTTGTTTGTTTGTTTTTTTAATTTCTGGGTGAGTTTACTTTGGAGATAGAGCCTTGCACTGGCCATTGTGGAGGATGAGTCTGAGAATATCCTGAAGAGCTGCTTTAGTTATGGCAAACTTCTTTAATGTTTGTATGTCATTAAAGTATTTGATTTTTCCATCACAAATGAAACTCAGTTTAGCTAGATACAGGATCCTGGGCTGAAATTTGTTTTGATTTAGGAGATTAGAGGTTGATGACCATCCTCTTCTGGCTTGAAACATTTTGGCTAAGAAATCTTCAGTCATTCTAATACTTCTCCCTTTGTATGTGATGCTTTTCTTACATCTGGCTACTTACAGAATTTTCTCCTCCATCCTAACTTTGGCAAAGTTAATCACAATGTGTCTAGGAGGTGCTTTATTTGGATTGAGTCTTACTGGGGTTCAGAAACTATCTACTAGCTGAAGTCCTATATCTTTTGCAATGCTTAGGAAATTCTCCTCCAACATCTCTTGGAGTAGACTATCTGTACCTATAGGACCATCCTCTACTCCTTTGGGAATTCCTATAAGATGAATATTTGATCTTTTGGAGTAATCCCACAACTGTCAGGGAATGATCAGTTTTTGCTCTTTATTTGTCTGCCTCTTTGAGCATTTGGGAATGTTCAGAAGCTTTGTCTTCAGTTTCAGAGATCCTTTCTTCTGCCTGGTCAACTCTATTACTGAGGGATTCTACTATAGTTTGGAGCTCCTCAATTAACTTTTTCATTTCCTTGAGCTCTGCTATCTCCTTTCTCATTATGTCCATATCTTTGGTGACTTTGTCATTAATTTCTTCAGACAATCTTTGGAATTCAATTTCTATCTTTTCTTCCATTCTATTTATCTTATTTGCCATTCATATTCTGAATTTGATTTCTGACATTGCAGCCATTTGTCTATGAATGGCATCTTCAGTGTATCTCCTTTGTCATTTCTTGGGGGGTTGATCTTCTCTGGTTATTCACGTCGCCAGAGTTCTTCTGTTGGGTCCACACCATGTTTATTTTCCACTGTTTGGTTGTTAGAACTGGTAGGGTGAGATTGAATTAGGGTTCCCAGGTAGTAGAGATAGCCCCTTACCAAAGTGCTAGGCTTTGTAATTGTAGCTTATCACCCTCAGCCTTACAAAGGCCCCTTTCAGAGTTTTGGCTGGAGACTCTGAGGACCTACTTGGTAAGATAGTGCAAGCTAGCTCTAATTTGATATCAGCCAACCTCTACCCTATCATAAGAAGCCATGGCATTAGGTTTAAATCTCAGCGGTGAAGAGATACAAACAGCTGTGGTGCCCAGCCCCCACCCTTCAGTTCTTTTCCACTATGAAACTTCAGAGCAGACAGACCCAGACACAAGTTCCAATTAAATTGTCTCAGGCAGTGCAAACCCTGCTCAACAGAGAGGGATTCAAGAGTCTCCAACAGCACAATTGGAGGCAGGGATCTATACCCCTGCCTGCCAGTCTCAGTCCACACTGTTGTCTGCTTCTCTGCTCACAGGCCCAGTTGGAGCCAGGGGCCATTCCCCCACCCACTGGTCTCAGTCCACAGCCCACTAGTCTCTCCTTACCAGACCAGTTGGAGTCAAGGGACCACGCCCCATCTGCTAGTCTCAGTCAACTGCCTGGCAAGCCTCTGCTCACAGGCTCTGCTGGAGTTAGGGTACCATGCCATGTCTATAGGTCTCAGTCATCACCCGGTAAGCCTCTGCTCACCAGCCCCACTGGAGACAGGGGACCACACCCTTGCCCTCAGGTCTTGGTTCACATCCAGCAAGCCTCTGCTCTAGAGTTCTGTTGAAGTCAAGGGATCATGCCCTTGCCCTCAAGGCTCAGTCCACACCTGGTAAGCCTCTGCTGGCAGGCCCAGTAGTGGCTGGGGACCAGCCCTGCCTGATGAACTAAGTTCACACAGGGCAACCACTCTCCCGCAGTGGGTGCCATCAGAGCTGGGGGTTCTACACCCCATCTCACAGACACAGCCCAAACTGAGGGTCAACAGCACCACTGGCCAGGCATAGTCACAACCAAGGGACTGCTTCTTCTCCCACCAAGTGTCCCTTTCTTCCCACACCCGCTTTCTTCCCTAGTAGTCACAGATTCCATCCTGATGGTTGGTGGTCCACACAATGCCCAGATCTCTCAGGAAAAGACCAAACACTCTGCACTCTGCAGGGGGGCAGAACTTCAGACCACCATGCAAGAGGGGAAGGGTGGAATGGGAGTTTGGACTTGCGGGGGGAAATAGCTGTTCAATTTTATGCCTGGCGAGGTGGAGTCTAGGTTCATAAGTGGGACCTCCCTGGAGAAAGAGACCTGGTGTCTAACAGCTCTCTCCTTTGAGGTAAAATGACAAGTCTTTTGTTCCCTGCTTGTTTGCAGATAGCCTGCAGCTGGCCTCCTGCTTGGGGGAGGGGTCTCCCATCCTCTAGTCAATAGGCTTTGTACTTGTAATTTGTTTTCTTGAATGCTCTTCCTTGGAGTTACAGCTTGCCAAACTTCTTTCTTGGCTCAGCTCCCCACCTTTGGCTTTGCACAGTCTGATTCCATCCAGTTTTTCTCCCTCTGGTCAGGAGCTTCTGCTGAGGGTTGCTACCAGTCGGTCATTTTCCCAGAATTCAGAAAAACAGTTTTTAAGGGCACAGAATATTTTGGTATTGATGGGACAAGAGGTTAGCCTAGGAAATGTGTTACATGTGTTTTACTTAAAATAACCACACAGGGCTGGACAAGGTGGCTTAGGCCTATAATCTCAGCACTCTGGGAGGCCAAGGCAGGAGGATTCCTTAAGCTCAGGAGTTTGAGACCAGCCTGAGCAAGAGTGAGACCTATCTGTATTAAAAAATAGAAAAACTAGCCAGGCATGATGGCAGGTACCTGTAGTCCCAGCTACTCAGGAGGCTGAGGCAGAAGGATCGCTTGAGCCTAAGAGTTTTAGGTTCCTGTGAGCTGTGACACCACAACATTCTATCCAGGGCACAGAGTGAGACTCTGTCTCAAAAAAATAATAAGAAAATAAAATAGCCATACAGGTGATCTCTTCCTTTACCTGTTATTTTTACCCACAAAAATCCAAAAACAGCTCCAAGGGGTTGTGTTAGGAATGCAGTGGGCTTCAAGTGTTTGTGAGAAAAGAAAGAACTGCAATCTGAAATTACGCAAAACATAAATTCAATTTGTCTGTAATTTCCATGCTTCATGCTGTTTTTCAAACATACTCCAAAACTCCTTTTGGGGTGAGCTTTTCACATTTGATGTAATAACCAAGAAATTTTGTCATTTCTTCCCAATTTTATATTTTTATTTGTGCCTATTAGCTGAGAAATGTGCTTTTTAGTGCTTTCGACCATGATAATCATAGGTAGGAGTAGAGAGAATAATAAATATCAGTATTCCAAACATTTAAACTATCTCTTTGAGGAGGGTGATTGGCGGGATCTCACCTAATGTGTACAATGTACAGCACCCACCCACCCTCCCACCCCTGGTGAAGGGCTTGACTACAATTTGAACTTTACCTTAGAAACAAAAACAATGTAGCCTAAACATTCATACGCTCATATTAATCTTAAAATAAAACATCCCTTTGGTCACCTGTAATGAGCACAGTCCTACTGAGCCCACAGAAACACTTTACCTCTTACAGCTTCACAGCTTACCAAACACTGCGTCCTACACACCATCTCATTTGTTCTTTCATAACCCCGTCCTCTTAAAGCAGGTAGGTAGATAATAGATGAAGGTGGAGTTCCAAGATACAGAGTAATATCTTACTGATCGTGGCAGAGCTTGGAACAACATGTGGGTCCCAGACCTAAAGTTGGCATTTTGGAAATTTTACATAGTACAAAGTTATTAATAGAAAGAATGGCTGCCAACATGCCTTAATAAAAATGAATACATAAGAAAAAGCGAATAACTTCATTCCACTTTGTTTACACATAAACATGTGTGTCCTGATGCCAAACCCTCACATAGCAGGTATTTAGAGAATTTTAGTGTTAGAATGAATCTTTGGAGGGTGTCATGGCTCACACCTGTAATCTCAGCACTCTGGGAGGCTGATACAGGAAAATCCTTGAACTCAGGAGTTGGAGGCCACCTTGAGCAAAAGCGAGATCCCATCTCTACTAAAAATAGAAAAACTACCTTGGTGTGGGAGTGGATGCTGTAGTCCCAGCTTCTCAGAAAGCTAAGGCAGGAGGATCACTTGAGCCCAAGAGTTTGAGGTTGCTATGATGACCCCACAGCATTCTACCCAGGGGACAGAGTAAGACTCTATCACAAAAAAAAAAAAAAAGAATCCTTTCCTTCAATGGCACTGTTCTCTCATGCTGTTTGTTCTTTTTTTTTTTTTTTTTTCTTTTCTTTTTATTAGAGACACAGTCTTCCTTTGTCACCCTCAGCAGAGTGTCCTATTGTCACAGCTTAAACTCTTGGCCTTAAGCAATTCTTTTGCCTCAGCCTCCCAAGTAGCTAGGACTATAAGCACCCTCCACAACGCCCAGGTATTTTTTGGTTGAAGTTGTCCTTGTTGGTTAGCAGGCCCAGGCAGGGCTCAAACCTGCCAGCCTCAGTATATGTGGCTAGCGCCCTACTCACTCAGCTATGGGCCCCAAGCCATGATGATTGTTTTTTTACTTTGCCAATATCTTAACACCAATATCTTACTTGCCAATATCTTTATCAGAAGCATGTTGCCATTTTCTATGTCTAGAAATGCAATATGAAAACATCCACTAACATTAATGCAGCCAAACTGTTATCACAGCCAATCAAAAGTGTGTTATGTGCTACCCTGTTTAAATGTAGACCATGCAAATTATTTACAAGGTAGAAAAGAATGGTTTTTGCTTTTGATGATTTTATTTTGACTATGAGAAAATTTTTATGCATCTTCATAATGTTTGACTATAAATTAATATACTCCAACTTGTGCAAATCTATGATCAAATAATTTAAAAGTCAAATAAAAGTTGCCCTGGTTCTTGTGAGTTGTTTGTATAATATCCTGACTTGTTTTTAAAAACAAACTAGTAGAGAAAAATTCAGCAGTCCCTCAAAATATTAAACATGTGATTCAACAACTTCACTCCCAGGAATGTAACATTGAAAAATTAAAATGCATGTGCATATAATGCTTATAGAAGCATTATTCTTTTTGTTTTTGTTTTTGTTTTTGTTTTTGTTTTTGTTTTTGTTTTTGAGACAGTCTCATTTTGTCATCCTGAGTAAGGTACTGTGGCATTATAGTTCACAGCAACCTCAAACTCCTTGGCTTGAGCAATCCTCCTGCCTCAGCCTTCTGAGTAGCTGGGACTACAGGTGCCCACCACTATGCCTGGCTAGTTTTTCTCTGTTTAGAAGAGCATGGATCTCGCTCTTGCTCAGGCTGGTCTTGAACTCCTGAGCTCAAGGAATCCTCCTTCCTTGGCCTCCTAGAGTGCTGGGATTACAGGAGTGAGCCACCACACTCAGCTAGCAGCATTATTTTCAATAGTCAAAAAGGTGGAAATAACCTAAGTGGCCATCCACTGATAAAAAAAAAAGAAACAAAATGTGGTACGTCCATACAATGGAATATTGTTTGGCAATAAAAAGGAGGAAGTACTGGTAAACACTACAACACAGATGAATTTTGTAACATTATGCCAAGTGAAAGAAGCCAGTCCCAACAGACCACATGCTGAGTTATTCCATTTATATGCATCTTCATTGTGTTTAACTATAAATTAATATCCAGAGCGAGCAAATCCATAAAGACAGAGAATAAATCAGTACCACCTTGGGCTGGGGGTGGAGGTAGGCAGTTGAGTGGGGGAGGGCAGACAGTGCCTGCTAACATGCACAGGATTCTTTTACAGAGCGCTGACACGTTCTAAAGTGTGGTGTTAGTTATACAACTCTGCAAATGAACTAAAAAAAATCACCAACCTGTACACATCAAGAGGGCAAATTTTATGATATGCAATAAATCTGTAAAACAAAGCCAATACCTAGGATGCTTTGGTCAAGTTTTCTAATTTGACTTCATAGAATCTATAGAATATGGAACTTGAGCTGGAAATATTTCATTCTGTTCTACATCTGTGTGTTCCCTAGATTGTAGACTCAATACTTTTTTTTTTTTTTTTTTTAGACAGAGCCTCACTATGCCACCCTCAGTAGAGTGCTATGGCATCACAGCTCACAGCAACCTCAATCTCCTGGGCATAGCAATTTTCTTGCCTCAGCCTCCCAAGTAGCTGGGACTACAGGCGCCTGCCACAACATCTGGCTATTTTTTATTGTTATTGTAATTGTCATTATTGTTTGGCAGGCCTGGGCCAGGTTTGAACCCACCAGCCTGGGTGTATGTGGCCAGCGCCCTACCCACTGAGCTACAGCTGCCATCAAAACCTAGCTTTTTATACATTTGCTAAAATACAAAGCTCCTTGTCAAGTAGGTAAGCTACTATCTCATTTGGGATGTCAGCTGCTCATTCTGAATATTTAAAAAAGAAGAAGACAATTCCCCTTGCCCTTACAATGACTTGGCCTTTTGGCTTATCATAAATTAGCAATTTCCTCAGCTCCTTGTTCCCACTTTCATCCCATCCTTTTCTACCAAAGCAGAAAGAAGTCTAGAAAGCAGGCAAAAAAGCAGAGCTTGTTATTTGAATATCTTTCTAGTAATGCTCACACACACAAATGGGAAATAAAGTATGTGTAACAATCTGAAAGATACAAGGATGTATCAATGACACCAAAATTGTTAAGCGTTCATGGCAGGCATTTAATACACAGGCAATGCTACTGTACGGATGAAAAGGTTAGATAAGATAATGCATGCAATGCACACTTTCTCTAATCCTCCACAAGGAATAAACTCATTCACTCTTTTTTTTTTATTAGATTCTTTTAATTTCAGGTTAACAGGAGAGTACAAATGTTTAGGTTACATTGTTTCCGTTTCTAAGGTCAAGTTCAAGTTGTAGTTGAGCCCTTTGCCCAGGGAGTGTGCTGAGCACCCTCGCACTGTGCACATCAGGGTGAGATCCCAGCAGTCACCCTCCTTCCTCCTCCGCTCCTCTCCTCCTCACTAGACTGTACCTGTGTTTTTCTTTCATGTGAACATGTAGCTGTTTATATATTGGTTTCATATTAGTATTGAGTATCTTGGATACTTGTTTTTCTATTCTTGTGCTACTTTACTAAAAAGAGTGTGTTTCAGCTCCATCCAGGTAAACACAGAAGATGTAAAGTCTCCATCTTTTCTTATGGCTGAATAGTACCCATGGTGTCCGTAGACCACCATCTGTTAACCCATTCCTGAGTTGATGGGCACTTGGTTTGCTTCCATGTCTTGGCAATTATCATTCATTCTTGAGATGGAGGAAGAAATTACTTTTTATATGCTCTAGGGCAGAGTTTTTTTCAACATCTTTTTTTAATCTCACAGCACATTTGAATCTATACTTTAACTTTTACAGCATACTTAAATTATTTTGATCCAAAAAAAAAGAGTAAAAAAAGAATATACTTACTGAACTTTGAACTTCTTTTGAAAATAATTTAATTAATGGTCTTTAAAATTTTTCATGGCACACCTAAGATCCTCTCACAGCACACTGTTGTGCCACAGCACACAAGTTGAAAATCACTACTCTAGAATCATATCACATGTGTCTCTTTCAATTCTTCATTCTTCATGTATCTGTAAACTGAAACACATAGTGGGAGCCCTTGAGACACTGCCCTATAATACGTATCTCATCTGAAAGAGAGGCCAAATCAGGCTATTGAGGTACAAGTCCCAGGATGTATTCCTTTGATATATAAAAGCAAAACAAGAGTACCACAGTGATGTCAATTGGATATTTGGATTTTCATTGCATTTACTAACTCTGCTCTAACTTGTTGCTAAAAGAGGTCATATCTCTGCGTGGCAAAATGATGACTGAGGATTTTTTGTATTTAAAACATTATTGTCAAGGAGAAGCACAGGTGTGCCTGCTGTAAATCATGGGGCAAAATTGAGAATGAACACAGCACACCCTTTCTGCCATGCACAATAAAGATGCTTTTTCTCAAGCTGAGGGAATCATTGTTTGAAAACCTGTTCCAGGCAAGCTGGGAAGCATGTTTGGAAAACAAAGGACTTTTTAATTGCTGCTGACATGAATGAACTCTCTGAAACAATAGCTGTGTCTTGAGATTACATTACAACGCATGTGAGCAGGACACAAAGCACTAAAGTGCCCAGGGAAAAAGACAAAACCAAGGAAGCCCTTTATTGATTCTGGAAAAAATTCCCAAGGCTGGGATGCTGAGCAAGTTTCAACTCCTGCAGGATGCAGCAATCATATTTACAGAACATAATGGTTTTTCCTATATTTTCTGTGGCCGACAAGAAACCCAATCCAGATAGTTTGGGTAGGAGCAGGAAATGGGGTGGCAGGGTGATACTTGTGCACAGCCCCAAGGTGGTTCATAGTGGTGACATCTGGCTATTCAAATATTCTCCCAAGAAATTATAACCTTTGTCTCTGCATTCACTGAATTTCTATTGCTGGGTGTAAGTTACAGACAAAACAACTCATTTGGAAAAATACTGACCCAAGCATATTTCATAGGTTTATTGCTACCCTGAGAGAAACGAACCTTGTGACATCAGAACTATTGAACTATGGCCAAAATCCTTTCAAACACAGACCTCGAGGGGAGAGGAAGAGCTTAAGGTTGATAAAGGGGAAAACCAAGGATGCTTAAAGAGGGAAGAAGTAGACTGAAGAGAGAGGGACTGAGCGAAAGGACCCACAGGTCTCACATTGAGGGGATGCCTGTAACACTGTTTTATAATTTCATTCATCAAGCAGTATCATTTTAGACATTTCAGGGTCAGTGTTTCCACCAAAACTGCAAACAAAATGTGAGGAATATGCATTTCCCCATAACTTTCTCAGATCTCCAGAAGGCTCCATACACTTAAAAGGTTAGAGACTACAGAGTAAAGGGTAAGAAAGGCTGAGAGAACCTGTCTCTACTAAAAATAGGAAATCTACTCAGGCATGGTAGCAGGCACCTGTGATCCCAGCTACTTGGGAGGCTGAGGCAGGAGGATTGCTTGAGCCCAGGAGTTTGAGGTTGATATAAGCTATGATACCACAGCACTCTACCCAGGGTGACAGAGTGAGACTTTATCTCAAGAAAAAAAAAATCCTATTCCTGGATGAAGACCTTAATGGAAAATCTTATTACATCTACTGAATTCCTCTCCATCCTCTCTTGGAATCATGAAGCAAAAAATAGACTCCTTATTTCACTCCACCTTTATCTGTCCTGGAAGAGTGGATGTTCATGAGGTCATTAGTGTCTAGCTAAATCCCACACATAGTGTTCAATACATAGCAAGCAGTCAAAAAATATTTTTCACATATTGAATGAATATGCACTGTGTGATCAATTTCCCTCAAGATTCACAATCAAAACTTATTTTAAATGGGCAAATTAAAGACTATTGTCCAAAAACATTGATTACTTTGACTTTTAAGGAGCACCAGATACAAAATTCATTTAAGTTTACCTGGACTCAATCCAGGCTTGCACTAGAGCTCCAAAAATGACATTGCATTGATGACACTTTCCTTTTAATCACATTTTTAAGGTCAAGTGAAGGGGCTCACACTTGTAATTTCAGCACTCTGGGAGGCCAAGACAGAAGGATCCCTTGAGCTTGGGGGCTTGAGACTGGGCTGAGCAGGACCCCGTCTCTACTAAGAGTAAAAAAACTAGCCAGGCGTGGTTTGGGGTGCCTATAGTCCCAGCTACTGAGGGGGATGAGGCAGGAGGATCACTGGAGCCCAGGAATTTAAGGTTGCTGTGAGCTGTGATGATGCCATGGCACTGTAGCCGGGGTGATAGAGTGAGACTCTGTCTCAAATAATATTAATAGTAGTAATAGTAGTAGTAGTAATAATAAATCAAATTGTTAAAACGAGTGAAGGTTCCTTGGATAGAGAAGACTAGGAATGAAATATAAGAGACATAAAATGTGTCTGGACTCCTCTTGTCCCAAATTTACATCTGTACAATCCTAAACATATTCGCCCATATAAGCTCAATCCCAAATTTACATCTGTACAATCCTAAACATTCATTATTCACCCATATAAGCTCAATCGGCCTCAATTCCTCAATATGTACTCTAGAGATGAAGAGATGATGGCTGTGAACAGAACATTCTCTACAGACTGTTCGTGTCCCTTGCCTTTGTGTGTCAATAGACAGCCTTAAAATGTGCACAGTTCACACAGTATTCATTCTTTCCTGTCTCACTTACTTCATTTTCCTGGGTTTAATATTCTCATCACCATCATTTGAGGATCATAACCAAAAATCCCGATGAGGCTTTTAGCAAAAACAGTTTTTAAATTCCTATGCCTTGGCTGCCATCTAGAGGAAACTAGAGAGATACAGGTGTTCACCAAGTGTCCTAGTGGATTTGTTCCTTTCCTAATCCTTTGACAAAAGTGGCAAGGAAAGGCATGTTAAGCAATAAATGCAGAAAATACTTAAATGTTGTATGGTGCCTTCAGATGACACCATTAATCTGTTCTTCAGAAAATAATATTCAGCAACTATATTCTGTTTCTAAGGATAAATGATCCTATTACAGACAGCAATCTGCTTGCCTTTGCATTTATTTCATGGATTCCTCATGAAAATACAATATACATCAAGTTCATGTCGTTATTATATTCTACATTAAATATAGAATGTTTGCAAAGTTGTAATTAAGATTGAGTGATTGTTCCCATTAAATTCTCCAGATTGTTTGTGGTTTACTTCCTCCCAGTATTTGAGGTTTCATTTCCAAACAGATCTCACAACCTCTCTATGCTGTTCTTGTGATATTAATGCTGATATTACTGGATCAAAAGTGTCTCCAGCTTTGTATAATGCCCTTCCAACAATTATAACAGGCAGTGTCTTTGACATTGCATGAAATTTAGCACATAGTTTCCTTTGGAAAAATCACCCTAAAGTTTTCTGTTAATATGCACAAATATGTTTATCTTCTGCTGTTTTCCCTTACCAAGGAATATAAAATAATTGGTGATATTCAACTGTCTTTTACCCTAGGAATGATTTGTTACCCAAGTGCCAATGAGTCAGAACAGGATTTTTGCTTGTCACAGTTTTCAAATAGGGGTGATGAGAGTGTTAAACTCAAGAAACTAGCAAGACTGAAAGATAATAGGATGAATACAGAGAATAATTAACATCATATGACTTTATGATTAGACCTGGAGGCGCAAGGGATGTGAAGAATTCATAGAACGGTAATAGAAACTGATGGACTAAATTTTCATCCCATTCCATATTGCTAGAGATTACCTTTTCATGCACTACTTCCTCTTTGAAGATTTCACATTTTAAAACTGAGGCCAAGTAAGATGATATGAGGGAGAGTGAGTATTTGGAAACAAATGTGCAGTAAAATGAAATCAATGAAGTGTGAATATTCCATTCCTAGCTTCCTTGACCAAAATTTTTAAGAATACAAGTATAAGGACCAAGCAAGGTGGCTCATGTCTGTAATCCCAGCACTCTGGGAGGCCAAGGTGGGAGGATCCCTTGAGCTCAGGAGTTTGAGATCAGCCTGAGCAAGAGTGATACCCCCATCTGTACTCAAAATAGAAAAATTAGCCAGGAGTCATGGTGTGCACCACTTCTGTTCAACATAGTATTGGAAGTCCTAGCCAGAGAAATTAAGTAAGAGAAAAAAATAAAGGGCATCGAAATAAAAAAAAAAGAAGAAGAGGTCAAACTCTCCCTATTACAAATGGTATTATTTTATGCCTAGAAAACCCTCAATATTCCTCCAAAAGACTTCTAGAATTGAGAAATAAATTCAGTAAAGTCTCAGGTTAATTTTTAACACTAATTTTTAGTGTACATAAATTAGTACCATTTCTTTTTATTTTGTTTGTTTTTTTAGTACCATTTCTATACACTAATAACATCCAACCTGAGAATCAAATCAAGTACTCAATAACATTTATAATAGCTGCAAAAAAAATACCTAGGAATATACCTAACATTATGGAATAATCCCTAGCAATATGGAATTGGATGTTTGTTTGATTCACAAAGATGTGAAAGAGCTCTATCCAGACAGCTATAAGACACTATGAAAGAAATTGTAGATAATATAACCAAATGAACATCCCATACTCATGGATTGGAAGCATTGATATTATTAAAATGTCCATATTGTCCAACATGACTTGCAGATTCAGTGCAATTCCCATCAAAACACCAATGTCCTATCTCACAGAATTAGAAGAAATGATACTAAATTTCATAAGTAATCTAAAAATAGCCTTAATGACCAAGTAATCCTAAGCAAAAAGAAAACCACTAGAGGCATCACATTCCCAACTTAAAATTACACCGTATGTCTAAAATTACACTGTATATCACATGTTACTTCTATGGGTATAGAAGCAGACACATAGATCAAGGGAACAGCATAGAAAATCAGAAATAAAAGTTTAAACCTACAAACAACTCATCTTTGACAAAGCAGACAGGAAAAGCAAAAGGTGTACTTATTCGATAAATGGTGCTGGAAAAAATCAGAGAGCCACATACAAAAAAATGAAACTGAATCCATACCTCTCACTATTTGCAAAAATTTACTTGATCAAGATGGCTACAGATTTAAATTAAGACCTGAAATCTTGAAAATTTTAGAAGGAAACCTTAAAAAAAAAAAAATTTCTGGACACTCAGCAAAGAAGACATGACTAAGACCCAAAAAACAAATACAACAAAAACAAAAATAAATAAATGGGACTTAATCAAACTAAAATGTTTCTACACAACAAAAGAAATTATTAATAGAGTAAATAGACAACCTACAGAATGTGAGAAAATATTCACTATCTATCCAATAATGGACTACAAACAATCTATCTAGAATCTACAAAGAATTCAAACAAATCAGCAAGAAAAAACATTAATCTTAATCTCATTAAGAAGTGGGCAAAAGACATGAACAGACATTTTTCAGAAGAAGATATACAAATGGCCCACAGGTATAGGAAAAAATTTCAACGTTGCTAGTCATCAGGGAACTGCAAATCAAAATCACAATGAAATACCACCCTACCCCTGTCAGAATGGCCATTGCTAAAATGTAAAAAAGCAATAAATGTCGGGGAAGATGTGGTGAAAAGGGAACACTTATACATTGTTGGTAGGAATGTAAACTAGTACAACCTCTGTAGAAAACAGTATGGTTCTAGCACTCTGGGAGGCCAAGGTGGGTGGATTCCTTGAACTCAGGAGTTTGAGACCAGGCTGAGCAAGAGTAAGACCCCGTCTCTACTAAAAATAGAAAAATTAGCCAGGTGTGGTGGCAGGTGCCTATAGTCCCAGCTACTTGGGAGGTTGAGACAGAAGGATCTCTTGAGCCCAGAAGTTTGAGGTTGCTGTGAGCTATGATGACACCACAGGCACTCTACCCTGGGTGATAGAGTGAGACTGTCTCAAAAAAAAGCCTTTTGGCTGGACACGCCATCTTTCAATAATTCACCAAAATGACAAACACAAAGAGGCACCTGATACATGTTCTCTAGGCCCTTTAGAAACATGGAGTTGTTCCCTTGGCCACATACATGCAAATCTACAAGAAAGGTGACCTTGTAGATTAAGGGAATGGGTACTGTTCAAAAATGCATGCCCCACAGATGTTACCATGGCAAAACTGGAAGAGTCTACAATGTCACCCAGCATGCTGTTGGCATTGTTGTAAACAAACAAGTTAAGGCCAAGATTCTCACCAAGAAGATTAATGTTCATATTGAGCATATTTAGCACTCTAAGAGCCAAGACAGCTTCCTGAAATGCGTGAAGGAAAATGGTCAGAAAAAGAAGGAAGCCACAGAGAAAGGTACCTGGGTTCAACTGAAGTGCTGGCCTGCTCCACCCAGAGAAGCACATTTTGTAAGAACCAACAGAAAGGAGCCTGAGCTGCTGGAACCCATTCCCTATGAATTCACGGCATAACAGGCATATGACATAGCACACAGGAGAACCAATGAAACCATGATAGTAGGTGCTGGAACCTATTTATTCCCCATGAATTCATGGCATAATAGTCATGCAACGCTTTGTCACATTCAATGGCAAGGCACCTCCCTGAGCTACTGGAACATTTTCCCAATGAATTCATGGCATAATAAATATTAAAAATAAAAGCCTACTACTACTATAAAAATGTTTCTTATCATTCACTAAAAGTGTGGTATTTCTCCCAAATTTTATTAAAGCATATTTTTATAGTTTCGAAAAAAGAAAGAAAGAAAACTGTATGGAGATTCCTCAAAGAACTATAGATCTACCATTCATCCCACTACTTTGTATCTACTTACAGAAAAACAAGTCATTATATAAAAAGGCACCTGCATTCACATGTTTATTGCAGCATAATTCACAACTGCAAAGATATAAATGTGCTGTAAATATACCATGACATACTACGCAAGCATGAAAAAACGAACCAACGTGATTTGCAGCAACCTTGGGTGGTACTGGAGTGTGTTATCCCGAGTGAAGTACACATATATTGAGAAGTGAAAAAAGAATTACCTTGTGTACTCACTTATATGTGAAGATAAACAATGAATATATAGGTTGTATGGAGTGATACAGTTGACTTTAGAAACTCAGAATGCAAAGGGTGGGAGGCAGGTGAAAAAGGAATGAGAGTAAAGACTGCCTAAACAGTACAGACTATTCTTCAGGGCCACTGTGTAACCATTACAGTCCTCGATGTGGATAGACTAGGGCGGAGTCCAGTTATCTCCATGGCTGCCTGGCTTGGCAATCAGGCATCTGCTGACTCCATGCGTTGCTGGCATCCTGGAGTCAGAGCCTCAAAGCTGAGAGAGACTACCCTTCACTGGCCTCAGCCACATGTGAAAAGATACAGGCAGTAGAGTAATTATTAAGAGAAGAACTTAAAAAAAGAAAGAAATGCCTGAGAAAAGCCATGACAAATGGAGACACTGTATACATTATATACAGTGCTGAGTGGTACTGTTTCTCAATGTCTAGAAGTAAAATAGGAAAATTACATGTGCACACACACACATGCAAAAAAAAATCCATAGACTTAGTAATTACCAAAAATATTAAGTTATCCTATACACAATATACGTAGCACAAGAATGGTGTTATACTGGATGAACAACATTGCATTTTAAATGTCTAATGAGGCAGCCCATGTCCTTCAGTCTAGAGATATGTTCTCTCTCTTCCCACAGACCATGCGCATAGTCTGTAAGAAAGGGTTAGGAATAATTGAGCACAGTATTTTATTCCTTTTTTTTTTTTTTTTTTTTTTTTTTTTTTTGCACGCGCGTCTTAAAATGTTAACCC